>CAUYUJ010016460.1:210000-275000 GCA_963575745.1 Prorocentrum cordatum | reverse complement strand
CGTTTCAACAACCAACTGAAAACCAATGATTTTTTTGCCGTCTCGCCTTTTCGCTTCCGACGCACTTCTGAGGCCTCGAGATGGGCCCAAGATGGCCCAATAGAGCTTCAAGAGGGGCCCGAGAGGCTCCCAAGACCGTCCGTGCATGAGTTCACGCCGATAGGCGTGAACCCATGCACGGACGGACAGGTCCGCCGCTGGCCGGGCAGGGGTGGGGGAAGGAAAGAAGGAAGGGGAGGGGGGTGGATGAGAGGGCGACGAAGCGGACGGCGACGCCACGACAACGATAACGACGAGACGTCGACGACCGCGCAGGCCGTCTCGATCACCCCCACCCGCTCTCCGAGTCTCGGCTTAGCCAGGGGTCGCGTGCTTGGGCCCCGTGAGCCTCACGGGGCCCAAGCGTGCCAGGCGCGCCTTGTGCGCCAGATGCGCCGCGTGCTCCATAAGCGCCAAGTGCGCCGCATGCCTCGCCCGCGCCAGGCGCGCCAGGCGCGCGGCGCGCGCAGAGTGGGCCACGTGCGCACATACACGTGACAGCACATGTCGGAAACCATGCCGACCCCCACCATCACTGTCAAAAACCGCTGCAGTCAAATGTTGTGTTTGCTTTTGTTAGGTAATGAGTCAATGAGTTAACTCATTAATGTTTTCGAAGTTATGTGTTTAGTGACTTGCGTTTTAGCGATCGCGGGGCGCCTGCGCCTGGTCCAATATTTTGCCGCAAAGTGCACTTCATATTGTTTTTCGACAAGGATGGCGGGGGGTGGCGGTGGCATTGTTCCAGGCCTGCACACAGCAGGCAATATGCGGGCACTCCCGCCGTCCCTTTCAAAAAGAATGCAAAGTGCTCGCGGGGCGCCCGCGCATGGTCCAATATTGTGCCGCAAGATGCACTTCCAATGATGGGGGAGGCGGAAAAGGGCCCCCGACGCCCAGCCCCCCGCCCGACGCCCAGCCCGACCTCCGTACTCGTTTGGTTCGGAAACGGTTCGCGCCGCCGGGGCCCGCGGCTCGCGCAGGCTTTGCGCCCACCTCACCCGCGCGCGAGGGGATGAAGAAACCCGCCGCGCGCGGGCGCCGGCCCGCCGCCACCAAGAAAGCCGTCCACACCAAGAAGGACGCCCGCGCCAAGCCCGCCGCCCAAGACAAGAAGGCCGCCCCCAAGCCCGACGCCCAACCGAAGGCCCAGTCCGACGGTGCCAAGACATTCGTTGAATTGAAGAAGTGGTCCACCCGCTACCGCGAGACGGCCAACGGCGTCATGTGGGAGGCGACGCTCACGGGGTTAGAGTGGTCCTTAGACGCTGGGGAAGTGAGAGAGATATGGAAGTGGAGGCCACTCGTCAAGGGCGGCGGCGGAGTCACGGTCAAAGGCACGGACGCGGGCAAGGACACGGGCAAGGAGTCGGACACGGGCAAGGACAAGGACTCCGCCGACAAGGACGCAGGCACCAACGACAGGCACTGGCACAAGCACAAGTGATGCAGCCCGGGCGGGCGCCTGGCCCACCACGCCGGCACCAACGCCAGGCGCCCGGCGGGCGCCTGGCGGCGCCAGCCCAGGCCTTTCCAGCATCGCGTTGACTTACTCGGGCCCTCGATTTTTCGTGCCCCTGTTTTCTTCGGTCGTGGCCCTCGCTCGGCGTTGTCTGGGTCCTGAGTCCTGGGTCTCCGTCCCTCGTTTCTTTCGGCCCCCCTCGGGCCCATCGCTCGTCGCCTCGGCGCGGCGCCACGGGCGGGAGTGTTCGGCTGCCGGAGGTGATCGACTGCCGAACTTCGGCAGTCGATCACCCGCGCGCAAATCAAACAAAAAAGCCCCAAGCGGAGCTCAAGGCGGCCCCGGGGGGCCCCAAGAGGGCTGTGAGGGCCCGAAGGGCCCCGAAGGGCCCCAAATATTTCCAGGCTCTAGGAATGGTGGGGGTGCGAAGGGCGTAAGTCACACGCCAAATCACACGCGTGTGATTTACGCCCTGCGGCTGATGTACATATTGATTCCTTCGTTACGCCAGAAGCGTCGATGTCCCCGACTGCCCCCTATTGAAACACTACTGTCCCCGACTGTTAAACGCCGTCCAGCCCGCCCGTAACCCGCGCCGCGGGTACGAGTTCCGAAAAGTTCGGCCAGGTGCTTCGAATCGAGCGAGGTGTCGAGCACAGAGGGCGAGCAAAGACAAGGCACTCCCCCCTGGCCCAGCCCCATACTCAACCCCACTCAACTTTACGTCCTGCCATCGTCTCCCTGGCTCGTGGCAATTTTCCCTCATTCTCATCATGCATTGCCTTCCTCCGCGACCCCCCTTCCTGAAATAAAGCTCCGCGGGGTTCCTGAGTAATGCATCGGTTTTGGAACGACGCTCCAATTTAGGCCCCTTCCTAGTTCCGCTGGGTTCTGGAGGATTGTTTCGCCCCCCCCCCCCCCAAAGGTTTTTGAACGCCGATCCAAGTTGCGCCCTTTCCTGGGGCGATGCTGTTTTTTGTGAACAAAAATGGGTCGGTGCTGGTTTTTGTTCCAGGTTGCTGGAGGTTTGGGGGCGGTCCGCACAGCGTCCACCTGCCCCCCTCCCCCCATCCGCCGCACCTTTGTCAGCGGGAGATCGTGGGGGGGAGCAGCAGGCGCCATGGTGAAGTTTTTTCGCAGCAACCGCGCGCTCCAACGGGGGATCGGGGGGAGCAATGCCGACCTTTGCCATGCGCCTCATGGGCCCAGGATCTCCATCCCCTTCCCAGGCGAGGGCGCCTGCGCAGATCCTGGGCCCAAAAGGGGCATGGCAAATATCGGTTTTGCCCATCCACATGAGGCTCTCGGGAGCACGCGCGCCAGGAGATAATGTGTTGTTTCCCCCCTCCTCCTTCTCCTCCCCCTCCTCCTCCTCCTTTCCCTCCTCCTCCCCCTCCTCCTCCTCCCCCCCCTCGATCCTCGCTCCCCCTCCTCCTCCTCCGAGGCAGCGCGCGATGCAAACGAAGCGAAGATGTGGGCGCGGCAGCAGCAGTGGGACGAGGAGAAAGCGATCTGGGACAAGGGCGACTTCAGGAGGCGGCCCGAATCGTTTCCTGAAGTCGTTCCTGTTCCATGTCGCTTCTCCCAGGTGGATGGTGGATCCACGGACATGGTGGAATGAGGAGTATTATACGAAGCGCCAACTTTATCATGCTCCAGGGTGTTGGCGTGATTAGCCCGTGTTAGAATGCCATTGATCAGGGTGTTAGAATGCCCGTGTCAGGGTGTTGACGTGATTATACGAAGCGCCAATTTTGTCATGCGGCGCGAGGCGAGTCATTCAATTGGCCATGCGCCAGTAGCCATAGTCTTTCCTGACGACCTACAACTGGGTTAATAGGCCTCCTCGGCGCCCAATGTTTGGCAGGACGCCTGGCTGCCTGGACATTCCCCTGCCGGCCTCCTATTTTCCAATATCCTAGCTCTTTACTCCCACCGTGTCCAGCAGCGCCCGTTAGGCTGGTTTTTAAGCATCCTCCTCTCCTCATATGCACTCCTCCCCCTCCTGAGCTCATCCTCCTCGATTTCCCCTCATCTCATCGCATTTTCCCAGTCCGAGCCTGCAATGTCGCTGCCCGGTCCATATGGTCTGGCCCAGGTCCCATTTGCCCTGAACTGGAGCAAAACATTGCATGTGAAAATCAGGCGTTTCACATGCATATGAAAATGCATGTGAAACGCGTCGGACCTGTAAAAGCACAGGGTGCGATACATATGAAGCAGGTTCATCTTCAATTGCACATGCATGTGCAAATGCATATGAAAATTTCATCTTCAATTTCACATGCATGTGAACATGCATGTGAAACTACGGCTGGCGGGGGCTGTCCGAGGCCAGATTTTAAAGATTTTCGTGCGTGCACTTGCTGCAGACTACCTCAATCGCCTGTCGCAAGAGTTTACATGCTGCTCGAGCCGTCTGTCTTTGCGCGCAGGGGGTGCACCGAAACGATCGATGGGGTTCGTGTGCACCGCGAGGTGCCTGGGGCTCAATTGTGCCAGTCGGGGCTCCCGTTGGGGCCCTTGTTCCACCATGGCATTCCTACGATCGCATTAACCACTCGCCATATTTATCACCACCCATAGTACCACGTTATATGTCGCTGGTGGTGTACATAGGTATGGCTAGTAACACGACTCACTAACCCGTCGTCCGACAATCACGCATCATCACCAGCATCCTCATCAGCATCACCCTCATCATCATTGCTATCGTCGTAACCACCTTCGTCATTATCATCATCAGCATCGTCGTCGTCGTCATCACCATCATCCTCATCATCAACATCATCACCATCATCATCATCATCATCAACAACAACAACACCATCACCAGCACATCACCGTCCCGAGCACCATTGCTCCCCATGCTCAGCAAGTGAAGAGGGGGCTGGTCCTGGACCGCCCCCCCCCCGCAGTCGCCACGGCATCAGCGACCCCATCCACAGCAATATTGCTCAGACCTTCGTTTTGCCTCTACAGCGGGGCTGCTAGCGCTTCTAGCTTTGTTCAGACAGCGCGAGGATGGCCCTAGAGTACCCTGTGCCCGAGCATGCTCCATAGACGGTGGTTGTGGGATGGGGGGCGACTGCGCACCGGCGCAATGCGCCTTGGTTCTCCTGGGAGGCTGACGAACAAGAAGGTTTGGGTGAGTAACAGCAATCACCTCGGCTCTAAGCACCAGAATCAGGTAATTAACTTGTGCACCGAGCAGTGCAGGAGGCAAGTCTACCAGAAAGGATGGTTCAAGACCACGACGATCGAAGAGAATCCCGAATATCGCTGGGCGTGGAGCCCAGAATACCAGAAGAAGATGACAGAGGCAGCGCAAGCGTTGCTCGAGCAGCCTGGAGGTGGCAAGTTTGGTGCGACAGCAGCTGCGGCAGCGGCAGACCTGCGCGATGGCGGGATTGACCCGTATACGCTGATGGCTGCCGCATCTGCATCGCCAGCAGCGGCTTCCCACGAAGAACAAGGTATCGATCTGCAGAAGCTCAATGAGAAGATCGACGAGCTGGGCGAGAAGGTCAATGATATAACCCACATGCAGAAGCTCTATGAGACGATCGCCGCGCTGGGCGGGAAGATGGACGCGCTGCAGAATGCCGCCGACAAGATGCAGACGGACCGCGAGGTGCTCTCTGCGAAACTCGACCGCCTCGTCGAGACGATCGGCAGCCTGCAGCAGAATATCGACGCGAAGCTCTCCGTCGGCGTGGTCGGTGCCCCTGGGAGAGCACTTGGTCGCACAACGATTGCCAGAGATGCTCCTGGCGGCGTAGGCGTAGCTCCAGGTCTGACGGTCTGAGCCTGCCAGGGCAGTAGCCGCGGGCCTAACCGGCCAAGCCTAAACCTCATCTCATCCAACCTCATCTCATCCTCAACCCCATCAGTGACCTCAACCTCATCAACCTCATCCAACCTCATCAACCTCATCCCAACCTCAACCCCATCTCATCTCATCCAACCTCATCAACCTCATCTCATCTCATACCAAGCCGAATTTATCCACGCGGTATACAATTTTCGTGCCAGTATGGTGGGCGATGACAGGGAGATATGGTGCAGAGACAATTCGAGTCGAGTTTGAATGTCCTTGCCGCACTGTGCGCGCCTGAAGCAGACTTGTAATCGAGGCTGCTCATTTCCCTCCCCCCGCTCCTCGTCCTTCTCATCCTCCTCCCCCTCCTCCTCATGTTCATCACATTTCCTGTCAGTTGATTCTGCACTCGCCCTTTGCATTTTGCACGTTCAAACAGAGTCGGGTGTCGAAGACACCCGTGTACCGATGCGATAAATGCTGGCCGTTTGCATCGCGAGCAAACGAACACGATGTACGGGGTTGACTTGACCTCAAAAAAATTAGGGCCCAAGGGACCCCAAGAGGCCCCGATAGGGCCCAGGGGCTCCAAGAAGTTTCCAAGAGGCAGAGGCCCAATCGGCTTGAGATAGGACAACTCGGGGTGGTCTGGATCCGCCCTTTACATCGCCGCTCAATTCCAACGTGAACGTCTTGTAGCCATTTGTGCTCAGATTGTCGGCGCACCGCATTCTATTCGCAACCAACGCGATACTTCCAGCGGAGCCTCATGCCGAATGGAGCGCAGCTTTCGCTGGAATGCGCAACCGATCCTGACCCGTACGACGACGAGGAGGAGGACAGCAGCACCCAGGTCGAGCGCGAGCAGATACCAGACGAGGACGACAGCAGCACCCAGGTCAAGCGCGAGCAGATACCAGACGAGGACGACAGCAGCACCCAGGTCAAGCGCGAGCAGACACCAGACGAGGACGTGGACGCGAGGGGCAGCAGTGACTCGGAGGACAGCGAAATCCAGGACGAGATCCAGCTTCTGCAGCCGCAGGACGACTCCCAGGCGCCCGATCGCTCGCCCGACTATCCCGAGGAGGCGGTGGTCTACACAGAGAAGAGAAGGCACGCGAGTAAGCAATATAGCGTGACGAAGCTACATCAGTACAGGGCCGAACAATTGCCAGAGTTTGCGAAGACGGTCTTTGCCAAGATGCGCCTGAAGCCGATGAATGATGGTACGACCAAGCGGATCAAGTACACCATCGGGTACAAGGTTGAGGTAGAATCGACCAGGCAGCGGCTGGTGCCTGTGAGCCGCTTGTCACCACGGCCCGTGCCCTAGTGGCCCTCGGCCTGTGCGGTGGGATGCGGGACCGTGACGGCGGGAATCCCGCGGCGGATCCCGCGCCCCCCCCTTTTTTCCTTGCCCGCCAGCCCTCATTCGAATCGGATGTTGTGCCTCGGCCTGTGCCCTGTTCCCTTTCTCCTCCGCAATCCATCCAACTCACGCGCCTCCTTCTCCATCCTCCTCCTCCTCCAAATCCCTCTCTCCCCCCTCGTGCTTCTTCCACAGGGGTACAGGGGGTCGACCCCGCCCACCATGAGGTAGGAATGTAAAATGCATCTACAGGTGCCTGGGTCGTGGGTCTGAGGCCTCTCGTATGTGCGCTGTGGGGCAGGGGGAGGATGATGAGGAGGAGGAGGAGGAGGACAAGGAGGAGGAGCGTAGCGAGCTGCTCAGGAGAGAGGGAGGTGGAAGGCGACTGATAGATGATGGGGGGGGGGGGGGGGGGGGGTGGGGGGGGGGGGGGGGGGGGGGGCAGATGAGCAGGAGGAGCAAGGATGAAGGATGGTCGAAGGATGGATGAGGAGGAGGAGGATGGAGGAGGAGGGGATGGAGGAGTAGGATGGAGAGGGATGCGTGTTCACATGCATTTTCACATGCATGTGAAAATGCACGTGAGTTCGGCCGTTCGATGAGGAGGGGGGGGCGGATGGGGAGGAGGAGGAGGAGGAGGCGGAGGGGGAGGCGGGGGAGGAGGACGATGAGGAGGAGATGAGGGGAGATAAGGAGGGGAGGAGGAGGAGGAGGAGGAGGATGAGGATGATGATGATGATGAGGAGGAGGAGGAATACGAGGGGAGGAGGAGGATGATGATGCGGAGGATGAGGAGGACGAGGAGGAGGATGCTGAGGAGGAGGAGGAGGAGGAGGAGGATGGAGGATGGAGAGGAGAGGATGGAGGGGGAGGATGGAGGAGGACGATGGAGAGGGATGCGTGTTCACATGCATTTCCACATGCATTTCCACATGCATGTGAAAATGCATTTGAGTTCGGCCGTTCGATGGGGAGGGGGAGGCGGATGAGGAGAAGGAGGAGGAGGCGGAGAGGGCGGAGGGGGAGGCGGGGGAGGTGGTGGGGGGGGGAGGATGGGGGGGGGGGGGCGCAGGGGGCGGTGAGTAGGCGACGCGCGCCCCATGAGGGGGATGAGGAGGGGGGGGGGGGGGGGGGGGGGGGCGGGGGGGGAAAAGTGGAAAAAGGGGGGGGGGGGGGAGGGGGGGGAGAAAGTGGAGCAGGAGGAGGAAGGATGCGGAAGGAGGAGGAGGAAGTATGAGGAGGAGGAGGAGGGGGAGGAGGAATATATGACGACACGACGACCAAGAAATGAGTAGACGGGTGCACGACCGTGCCCGATCTAATGAGGAAGGGGAGGAAACGGAGGAGGAGGAGGAGGAGGAGGGGGAGGAGGAGGAGGAGGAGGAGCGGGCGGATGAGGAGGAGGGGCTAGGATCCAGGGGGGGGGGGGGGGGGGGGGGGTGGGGGGGGTGGGGGGGGGGGGGGGGGGGGGGGGGGGGGGGGGGGGGGGGGGGGGGTGTGGGGGGGGGGGGGGGGGGGGGGGGGTGGGGGGGGGGGGGGGGGGGGGGAGGGGGGGGGGGGGGTGGGGGGGGGGGGGGGGGGGGGGGGGGGGGGGGGGGGGGGGGGGGGTGGGGGGGGGGGGGGGGGGGGGGGGGGGGGGGGGGGGGGGGGGGGGAGAAAGACGGGTGGGGTGAGGATGAAAGGACGGCGAGGGTGGATGACTAGTAGGCACGTGCCACGTGGATTAGGGGAAGGACGAAACAAACGGGGGACAGAGATAAATGATGGGGGAGGGGGAGGAATAATGAAGAGGAGGAGGAGGGAAGGGAGGAGGAAGGAGAAGGAAGAATACGAGGAGGAAGGGGATGATAATAAGGAGGAGGACGAGGAGGAAGAGGAACATAACGAGGGGGGGAGGAACGCGACCAGCTCTGCTGCGACGCTTTTTCTCTTAAGCCGCTTCGCGGATGGCACGGTTGGCTTTTGGGGCGCTTGTATTTTGCATCTTGAGGGCTTTGGGGGGCTCGGGCGGTGGCTCTTGGGACGTTCCCTCGCGTGCAAATGACGGCGTCGCATGTCATAACTTGTCGGGCGTATTTGGTGTAAACGGTGGGGTAAGCCAAAATAAACGTAACGAATTTGACGCTAACACGGCATGATGATGAACATGATGATGATAATGATCTATGCAAAAGGGACCCGCTTCTAGACCAACCACACAAAAGGGACCGGGCCGATCGACTAAATAGGGGTCTCCCGTTTTCCACTCATGGGATCTTTTGGGGAGGGGGCGCAGAGAGGAGAGGGCGAGAGGACAGGGACAGCCCCGGCCCCCGGCCCGGCCCGGCCCGGCGCCCGGCCCGGCAGGCGGCGGCGCCGTCCCAGACGATGACGGCCCTCGGGGAGGCCAACGACAGGCGCGCGCGCTGTTCGCGTCGCCGCTTGCTCGAGGCCGTCCGCCGTTATTTCGCTCTCGCGCGACCGCTCCCCAGAGAGAGGTAAAGAGATAGAGAGATAGAGAGATGGAGAGATAAAGAGAGAGAGAGAGAGAGAGAGAGAGAGAGAAAAAAAAAAGAAAGAAAGAAAGAAAGAAAGAAAGAAAGACAGAGAGAAAACAAAGAGAAATAGAGAGAGAAATACAGGCATATATATAGAGAGAGAGAGAAAGGAGAGAGAGAGAGAGAGAGAGAGAGAGAGAGAGAGAGAGACAGAGAGAGAGGGGAAATAAACAAAAGCAAACAACTTAAACAAGAGAGAGAGAGAGAGTGAGACAGACAGACAGACAGACAGACAGACAGACAGACAGACAGACAGACAGACAGACAGACACAGCGACAGAGACAGGGGGTAGGGGGTAGGACAGGGTGGGGATGGAGGGCAGGGGGCAGGGCAGAGGGCGGGGGTAGGGGGTAGGACAGGAGAGGAGGGGCACGGGGCAGGACAGGAGTGGGCGCGAGGCGCCTTCGGCTCGGCCGACGCGTGGGCGCGCGGGGATAGATGATGCAGATGATCGTAGAATCGTGCGGAGTTTCTTGAAGAGTCAGACTAAGAATGCTCGGTATCAGAAGAATAAGTTCTCAGGCTTGTCGCATATGTTCCAGGGGCTGCGGCTCGCGTGGAATAAGAAACAACCGAGGACGGATACTGTCATACGTAAGCCTATATTGAGGGTCTACAAGCCGCTGAGGATCAGGCGCGAGAAGCGCCAGCTCAGGGAGGGCGTCTCATCGCTGGGAGCTTGGACTGCGGAGGGGTGCCTCAGGATGGCGTTCTCATCCATGCGCCCTGCGGGCGTTTCCGCCGCCCGCCGCCCAGCCAGGGCCCCGCGGGTCCGTCCTCAGCCGTCCTCTTCGAGGGGTCCGAGGGGTTCGGGTTTGTTCGGGAGGTCTGGGGCCGGGGGCCCGGGGGCTGGGGGCCCGGGGGCCGGGGGCCGGGGGGCCGGGGGCCCGGGGGCCGGGGGCAGGGCGGGGGGCAGGGCCCGAGGGCTGGTTCACCTTATTAGAGTTGGTGCGTCGGAAGGCCTATAGATGCGAGTATCTCATGTGCGTCCAAGGGCCAGTTGGCCGCCGCTGCGTTGGTGTCCCTGTCGGCGCTCTCAGTGCAGAAGGATCTGCGTTTCAAGACGGCGACGACGATGACGACGACGATGACGAGCGACGAACGACGACGACCACGATCGCAACGAAGGACGCTAACAAGACGTTCAAGAACAGCATGTCGACCAAAGGTGGCGGTGCGTCCTGGGTCGTGGTTGCCCGGTGTACAGACGAGACCCCGATTAGAGTGCAGTTCGGCGCTATGCGGGAGCTCGCCGACGTCGCCCGATATCGAAACCCGAAGGCCTCTGCGAATGCGATGCCCAAGATGCTCAGTGCCGATGAATACAAAACCATCCTCAACAAGGCTTTGCCGAAAGTAGGGACGGTGGAGCTGATGGCGCAGTCGGGTTCTTCTGGGTAAATAAGAGCGCCGAGATGTCACGGCGGGGCGGCGGCGTTTTTTTCTTGCCCGACCCCGCGACCCCCTCCGTCCCCGAGCCTCCGACCCCTCCCCGCGGCCCGCGGCCGGCTCTCGAGGTTTCTTGGCTTGGCCAGAGGAAGTGGGCCACTTCGTTGCAGTCAATCGCGTGCCGCTGTCCTTCCCACCTGTTTTTCTGAGCAGGGCCAACGGTAGCACGATCTTCGCCGCAATCGAGTTGTCCGAGCCCTCTTTGGATTGGGATTCCATTCTGGAGATGACATCCCATGTCGAGTTTGTGATTATTTATCTTGGCAGCGACCTCGCCAGCTCGTGCCAGCGGCTGAAGTTCGAGTATCTGTCCCGCGCTGCTCGGCACAACCAGGCGGCGCCGAGGATGCGGGGGGGGGCCCGGCGCCGGGCCCGGGCGCGGCTGGAGGGGGGAGGAGGAGGGGGATGAGCAGGAGGAAGAGGAGGAGGAGGAGGAGCGGAGGGGGACGAGGAGGAGGACGACGAGGAGAGGCGGAGGAGGAGGATGCGAGATGAGGAGGGCGCGACTGGGCTGGGCAAAGGGTTTGGCCCCTTCGCTCCTCATGCCCCCCCGCCGAACGGCCCCTCTCCCCATCCTGTTCTTCTCTCGGCCCTCGGGCCCCCCCTCTCGCCCCCTCTCTGCCGCGCCTCCTTCTGCCAGCTCTGCCGCCCCCCTATCCTCGTTCCCCCCTTATCCGCCGTCTCGCTTCCCCCCGCCGACCCCCCATCTCCGCCCCCGCGTGCGCCCCCGCCCCATGCTGGGCCCTTGGGCCCAGGACAGGGCTTGGAAGCATTATCATTATGGACGGCCAGTGCGCAGCGCACATCCTGCACCGAGAGGTCGAAGCCATCTTCGACAGCAGGGCCCTCATCAAGCGGCTGCACTCGGTGTCCTTCTCCACCAGCATGTCCGGCATGAGCGCGAGCATCAAGCTGGCGATCCACGACCTGTGAGCCAGGGGCCGGGGCGGGAGGGGGCCAGGGCTAGGGCGCCAGAGCAGGGAAGCAGGGGTCTCAGGGCTTGAGCGGCCATGACGTCGGCACTTTGGGGCCAGGTGCGCGCGGCGCAGGGGGCAGGGGGCAGGTGGCCACCTGGCCAGGCGCGAGCAGAACGATTGAGGATTGAGGGGAGGACCTGGAGACGGATTTCTTCTCGAAGGTTGAGCCGCCCCCCCTTGGCCACAGCGGCTTTTACAGCGCCACGCTGCTGGATATCGCGCTGTCGCGGACCGTCGAGACACGCGGCAGGAAGTTCATTTCAGGCGAAGTTTACGGGGTAGTTGCTGGGTTGAATCATTACCACAAGATCAGGTGTCTCCTGAACGGGGACCTCTCCGTCCAGCGCGTCCAGCATTATTGCCATGGGTCCCAACTTCTCCTCTTGCTCGTGCGCCTGTCTGGCCTCCTTGCCCCGCCCCGTCGATGTTCGGTCAGATTTGCTGCTCGTGAGTTGTTGATTTGCGTGCCAGATTTATATTGTGTTTTATTTTCTTCTGCCACTTCTGAGCTGTTTCTCCGATTGCCGAGCAGTCCAGCCCAGACCGTCCCGTCGCGCCATCCGCCCCCCTCCCGACGGTCTTGTTGCGGCGGGCAGCGCAAGGATCAGGCCGTCCAGGATATAACGGAGACATTGTACGGGGCCTTCTTCGAGGGTCTTGCTCAAGATTTACCGGCGGAGAATCGGTGGTCGGGCTCGGTGCCAGGGCGGGGCGGGCGCGGCGCCGGCGGCGGCTCTGCCCGCTACCAGGGATTTCATTCGGACAAGGGCCCAGGCCGCCAGATCGTTAGGCGTCGGGCCCCGTCGGGCCCTGGGCGCTGGGCAGGCGGGCGCTCTCACTCTCATCAAGTGCCGCGGTCGCCGTTGGCTCTCGCCCGGGCCGCCCTATGCCTGATGTTAATCGCGTTTCGGGAATCCAGCTAGATGTGTAGTAGTTGGATCGGGGGGGGCGCCCAGCTTGGCCCAGCCCATCGGCCCAGGTGGTACACCTTCGCGCCTCACCTCGCCATGCAGTTCGGAGGCGTGTTATCCCACGGCATCCTCGGCCGCGTGATGGCCCGCGCTTTCGGTGATCAGTTGAATAAGGACCCTGAAGATCCTGATTCCTATCACGCCCACTGCCACAAGAAGATGGTCTCGGCGATGCAGTTCCTGATTGATGTAGCAGAGCGCGCGCGCGCTAGGTGCGCGCGCGTCCTAAACGCGGGCGGGCCCTCAGCCCCCCCCCGGTCTCAGTCTGTTGTTGCCCGTCTTCGTGGCGTCCTCCACCTCCCCGGCTTCCGTGCCCACTGGCGTTGAAGGCCTCTTCCCATCCCTGGCCTTCAATCTTCAATCCCCTCCGCTCGGCACTCCGCCCCGCCGCCGGCCCGCCTTCCGCGCCCGAGAGGTTTTGCTTTTTTCATGAGCATGCCAGCGGACGCGATCAGCAACAGGCTGCAGCATCTGGACGCCCAGGGCGGATCGGGATTGCGTGAGCTCTTAGATTTATCAGATGATGGTTTGGTTCTCTCTAGCCAGAGAAGATATTGGGAGTATTTGCGCGCCAACGTCGAAGAGTATGGCGAGACCGACGGGGCGCTGAGAATCAAGGCCCTCCAATGGTTTCTTATGGAGCACGGAATGGACGAGTTCGAGATGTACGAGCAGCTGAGGGAGCTGAGCGTGGAGTTCGCAGCCGCTGTCTGGGCACGCTTCCAGCTCAGGAGGGGCATGGGGGGGAGGGGGGCGAGCGCGGGGGGGGGCGGAGGAGAGGCCCCGGCAGGGTCGACGGCTGGATGTGGTCGCCCCCAGGGCCCAGGGACGCGAAGATATTAGCGTTTCGCGTCGCCGCGGCCTGGGCCTCTGAAGTGCCCAGTCGCGCATCGCGGGGCGCGACGCGCGAAGTTGGGTGACCTAGCTGGAACGGGCCGCAATGACGATCAGGCAGAGGCAGCAGCGCGGGTGGCCACAGCGTGAGTTCCGAATCTGTTGCATGCGTTTTGTATGATGCGAGGGGCGGAGGTACCACAACTGGCCGTTCACCATGCTTGCCGACGATCCTTTGAGCCTGGCGGCAGCCCGCCGGTGATGGCGAGGCTGGGGGAAGGAGGGGGAAGGAGGGGTGGGGCGGGACGCATCCCCCCTAAGGGGGGGGGGGACCCCGCCGCCGCACGCCCTCCTCTCTCTCTCTCTCTCTCTCTCTCTCTCTCTCTCTCTCTTTTTTTTTTTTCTCTCTCTCTCTCTCTCTCTCTCTCTCTCTCTCTCTCTCTCTCTCTCTCTCTCTCCCTCTCTCTCATCTTCCGCTCTCGCTTCCTTTTTGTTCCGCCCCCCTCGCCTTTGCTTCTTTACTTTCCCCGCGCCTTTCCGCCGCTCTCGCTTTCTTAGCCCCGTAGGAGCGAGGAAGAGGGCCGAGCAGGGCAAGGGGGGAGGGGCCCGGCATTGGGCTCGCGCGGACTTCGACCCAGCAGAACTGTTGAGAGCCAGCCCTTGCTGTTTGGACAGCGCCTTCTCGACGGTCGTCCGGGCCGCCCAGTCGCCGGCCGGCCTTGAGGGCCCGCAGTTCGTGGCGTTGATGCGCGAGTTGCGGCAGAGGCTCTTCAAGGCGCTCCTGCAGCCTAGACCATTACTGCTCTCAGTCTCTACGCCTTCTGTCTGCGAGTTGTTGCTTCTTGCTCGTGGTCTAACGGTCTAACCCAGTTTCGCGCATGCCATGCACTGCGACTGCCGGTATATGGAAGTCGAGGGGCGAGGGTCACGGCGAGAGGGACGTGGCCGATCTGTCGTCGCCCGTCTTTTCAATCCCCCCTCTCAGGGCCCCTCTCCCTCCCTCTCTTTTTTTGTTCCTCTCTCTCTCTCTTTATATCTCTCTCTCTCTCTCTCTCTCTCTCTCTCTCTCTCTCTCTCTCTTCGCCTCCCATCTCTTCCCTCCGCCCCCAGGGCTCTCCCATGGGCACGCGCTCTTTTTTCCCTCCTCTCTCTATGTGTATATATATATACATGTATCTTTATATCTACAGGGAGAGACAGAGAGAGAGAGAGAGAGAGAGAGATCACCCTCCCCTCTCCTCCCACCCTCCGCCCTCCTTTCCCCCCGCCGGCCCGCGTTCCCCTCCTTCTCTTCTCTACTCGCCCTCTGTCGCCGCTCGCCGCGGCCCCTGGCCCCTCGCCCCCTTCCGCCGCAGACGACGAACATGGCCTTGGAGGGGCTCTTGGCCGAGGTGAAGATTGCCTGCAGGCTGGCCCATGGGACTTCTTCGGCCGAGAGGGTGTCTTATGCGAGTCATTGCCATGGTCTGTTGAATGCCCACTTGCGCGCTGGGAAAAGGGATGGCAGGCGGCCAGAGACCAGGTCAGAGTTGGCGGCATCTGGCGCGCCGCTAGTGAGCGCACGAGCCCCGCGCAGGGACAGGCAGGAGAGCAGTGGCGCAGGAGCAGATCATGAGGAGCTCTGGCCAGAAGCACCTGACCCCGTGGACCACGTGGATTTGCAATCGTTGAATCAGTGGGACGCCTCGAATGAGGATTGGCCCGTCAGGCCCGACGTTGTCAGGGGCCTCGTCGAAACCTCGGGCCAGGCTTCGAGAAGGGCGATGAACTACGGAGGATTTAGAAACAACGCAGTCAGATTGATGAAGCAGAATGCGCAGAATCTCCTTATCCGTGACCGGGGTGATATACGAGACGAGACAAAGTACCCCCATCGTCATGCGTGTCATGAACTCCACCCAGGCCTATGCGCTTCTGCCCACAGCTCTGTGTACGCTTCGGCCCTTCGGCTCGCGAA
Source organism: Prorocentrum cordatum (assembly GCA_963575745.1). Classification (NCBI taxonomy): domain Eukaryota; class Dinophyceae; order Prorocentrales; family Prorocentraceae; genus Prorocentrum; species Prorocentrum cordatum. Next base: position 259,581 of record CAUYUJ010016460.1, on the reverse strand, counting down.
GAGCTTGGAGAATTGTTTGCGGAAGGAGGTGCTTCACAGCTTTGTTCGCATAGATGCTTGGCGTAACGACGAAGGCGATGACTCCCCGGTGATGGTTGCCAGGACCTACATGTATTTTGCCAGGTTGAGAGCAAGACGCTTCCATAACCAGGTCACTCACGTGCTCGTCGATTGCGCTGGCGCCCCGGTGCACCCGTCGGATTTGCCGAAACCCCCAGAAGATTTGGGCAACGAGTTGGACGTGGACCCAGTTGCCCTGCGATTCAAATGTCGGAGATGCGTGGATTGTTTGAGACAGTGTGGACTTTTTAAGTTTGAGACTGTGTGGGGCATTGCCCGGACGCTGCTCGCGTTAAAGGCCACGGCAGCTTCAGTATTGCATTTGTCCCACATCAACGGTGTCGGTGGTGTAGCGATCACGTCAGGCATTCTGGAGTCCTGGGAGATCTGGCCAGCGGTATATCGCCCTCCGCGCCGCCCTCGCGATGGCCCACCAGTTCCCGACGAAGACGGCGGCGGGGGCCAGCGGCGGCGCCCGCCGCGCCCGAGAGGAGGGGGCGTGCAGGTCGGTCGGGGGGCGAAGTGGGACTGGGGCATTAAGAGGAGGAGGAGAAGGAGGAGGAGGAGGAGGCGGTCGGCGGAGTCAAAGAGAGGAGAGGAGAGGAGAGTAGAGGAGGGATGGAGAGGGAGAGAGAGAGAGAGAGAGAAAGAGAGAGGGAGAGAGAGAGAGAGAGAGAGACGCAGCGAGAGAGGGAGAGATTGAGAGAAGGAGAGATAGAGAGAGAGGGAGATGGAGATAACGATATCTATATATACATAAACAAAACAACATAACAAGACATCTATTGTGTAAGATAGACCACGGACGCCCGCGTCGCCCACCCCTTGTTTCCCCAATGGCGGGGTACTACGTGTATATGCACGTAGATATGCATGCAGTTAAGGGCGAGGCGGGAAACAAAACAACATAACAAGACATCTATTGTGTAAGATAGACCACGGACGCCCGCGTCGCCCACCCCTTGTTTCCCCAATGGCGGGGTACTACGTATATATGCACGTAGATATGCATGCAGTTAAGGGCGAGGCGGGCTGGGTTTATATGAGAGTTCTCGGCGAGGTCGTCAGCCCCCTCAGCGTGTTGCCGCCGCGGCCGCAGCCGCAGCCAGGAGCGGGCCCGCCGGGCCCTGGCCCTGGCCCGCCAGGGGCCCCTGCTGCCCACGACCCGCCTTCCAGCGCCGGCGACCTCAGTTCAGACAATGGCGAAGGCAGCGCGGGCGACGAAGACAACGTTGACCCTGGCGGTGGCGCAGGGGGAGCAGCGGCAGCGGCAGCGGCAGCAGGGGCGCCGGGCGCGGCGCCGGCAGCGGGGGCGCCGCCGCCGCCGCCGCCACCGCCGCCGCCCGCGGCGGCCGTGCCGCCGCCGCCAGGGGGGCGGCAGCCGCGTTCTGTCCCATGGCCACCAGGAAGCAATTCGACTCCATGGTCGATCGCGAAGGTATTGAGCAAAGGGGTTCACGTTGGGTTGGGGGCAAATTGCAACTGCCACGTGGATGTACTCCGCCCAGCTCAGGTGTGCAAGAAAGCTCTCATGATAGCTGAGAGCGAGGGCCAGCTGAGGATGATGGCATGGTTGTTGGCCGGGGTCGATGGCGTCCAAGACGACGACGCTTGTGCCAAGTCCACCCACCTCAGGATCAATCCTCGGACATTGCCTCTAGACACTGAGGCCGCCATGGTTGCTGCTGCGCTCGCCATTTACCCTTGAACAATAATGTGGCGCAGGCTACAGCGGCGCAGGCTACAGCCTTGAGCGACGAGGTTTAGCGGGGGGGGCAGGGCCGGGGCTGGTGCTTGATGAGTCCTGGAATCATCTGACACGTCCTTGCATTCGATCGAGAAGGCCCAAGACGTCGGCCAGCCCCCCCCCCCTGGGCGAGCAGCTCTGTATCCCTTTTTTTTTTGAAAGCCAGCAGTGTTTGAGCGCATGCACACCGCGCGCGATGGCGAGTTTAAGTATACAGGATACATGGCATCGTGTACAGTAAGTGTAAGCGTAACCACATCATGCGAATAAGTGCGCAAGGCCGTATAGCGCATAGTGCATAGTGTAAATGCATAGCTTAATGATATCATGTGCAGTGTACGTATATATGCAGACATGTCGCCACTGCGCGGTGCGCGTTTGCGCATGCATGCATGGTCGCTTCGCTCGGAGGGCGATTGCACTGCGTGGTTGCTTGGCCAAGGGGACGTTTGCATGCGCATTCATGAGTGCAAGTGCATGGTCACACTTTCGGGGCAGCCGAGCCTCGGCGCACCTCCACCTCCAACGGCCACCTGCCAGCCCTGGGCCTCGGCTGGCTCGGCCGGGGACGCGAGCTCGAGGCAGGCGACCTGGCCAGTTGCAGTGCGTCGCCAGCTTTGGGCCATGGGAAGTTCCGTGCGTTAGAGCGATTGGGCCAGCGGCGTGGCGCGAGGGCGCGCGACGTTCAGGCCAGGGTTTTCTGAACTGTATGCAAGGGCGCATGTGCGATGACCTTTGCTTGTTTACTTGCAAAACATTCTGTCGTTCGTGATTGACAGACGATCGCCGCGCAGTGCAGAGGGGCCCCTGATCATCCGATTGTTTCCGCCAGGCCAGGTCGGGCGAGTCGGGCGCTTGGGCGGCCTGGGCGGCCCATTGCGGATGTCGGTTCGTCGCGGCAAGTCCCTGGTTTGCGATCAGTGTTGCCGTTGTCAGAGAGTCTGTCGCACCGTTCAGGTCGTCTCGGACATCTGACATCGGCCGCCCGGGCCACCTTGCGGCGCCTTGGCGTGGCAGTGCACGGCTCGCAGTGCCCCAGACAGCGCTTGCACCGACGTGGGTTTCATTTGCCATGGGCCATCGGCCATCGACGCCCCGAGTTGTCGCGTAGTTGCTGTAATTCGCGACGAGATTTCAAGCGGCGATGGCCGCCCCGCCGGGCCCCAAAGGGATCTTATGCAGGGGGGGCTCGAAGGCGCTGGGAGGGCCTCTCAGGGCCCAGGGCTTCGGCTGGGCCCAGGGCTCAGGTTGGTTGGTTGGTGGCCCTCGGCGGGTTGGCTGCCTGGCTGGTTGGTTGGCTGAGCACTGCGGGCGGGCTCGCATTCGGGAGGCAATCTCAGATGCCCCATTCAAAGATGCATGTCGGCACGCTCCGCCGCCTCGTGCTTGGTTGAATGGTTGGTTGATTGGATGTTGGCACAGACATTCCAGCGCATTGCAAAGCATTGCGTTTCATGTCTAGGTTTCAGGGGGGGAGGAGGATGAGGAGGTGTTTATCTCGCCCATGCTACGCCGCCCCGCCCTTCTCTGCCCTCCTCGCCCTGTCCTCATCATCATGCCCCGCCTCCGCGCCCAGCAGTTCGGGCTCGGGCTCAGTCGATCGGGCTCAGTCGCTGGAGCTCGGAGCTCGTCGCCTCACTGACCAGATGAAGAGGAGCATGGGCGACGAGGACGAGGGCGACGGCGAGGCGGGCCTTCCAGCGGCCAAGGCTGCCCGGGGCAGGGCCGAGGCCAAGGGCGCGGCCAGGGAGGCCAAGGCGGCCAAGGCGGCCAAGGCCCGAGAGGCCGCGGAGGCCAAGGCTCGGGCCAAGGCTCGGGCCAAGGCTCAGGCCAAGGCTCAGGCCATGGCAGAGTCCAGGGCTAAGGCGGCCGCGTCGGCCGCGGCGGCGACGAAGTCCTTCTTCCAGGCGGCGGCGACAGCGGCGCCCGCCAAGGACTGGGGCTCTATATCCCCCCCCCCCACCTGCGCCCCTATTCACCCTCGCCGGGTAGGGGCAGGGCAATTGGCCCCGTTTTCATTGTTCGCAGAGATCCCGAAGGCGCCCTCCTGCTGCCCTTCTCCTCCCGTCTCTCCCCCCCCTGCCCCTCCCCCCCTGCTCGTCCTTCTCCGCCTGTTCCTCGTCTGCTCCTTCGCCGTCTTTGCCCCCGCCCTTCTCCCGTCGGCGCCCAGGAGCGCGGGAACTGGCTCCTGGGCGCCGACATTTTCTCACCGAACGCCTACGTTAGAAAAGCAATGGGCGAGTTCAAGGCTCGCCCACCTCCGCCCCCCCTCGCCTTGCTCCTGCTTTTTGTGTCCCCGGTCCCCACCCCCCCTTAGCGTCGGCGCCCAGGAGTCCCAGGAGCGCAGCGGCCAGCAGGGGGCGGCGCCAGCGCCAGCAGGGCCGGCAGAAGAGGGCGCCAGCAGGGCCCGCTTGCCCCCCGGCGGCTTTGAGGAGCTGCTCCTCTCCTCGGACCAGGAGGGGAAACCCGAGTCGGAGGAGAGCAATGTGGAGGAGGACGAGGAGGCAAATGACGAGGTCGCGGACTCCGCGCCCCCGTCGAGCGCCCTTGAGGCCGCGGCGTTGAGTCGAGGGCGCCCCTTTGCTGACATCGAGGGCGCGCCGGGGCCCGGGCCGCCGGGCAGCAAGCAGTGGGCGACCCCAGTCGCCCAGCAGGAGGCCCCCAGCACTAGAGATGACGCCCAGGCCGCTCAGCCCATTCCAGCAGAGGCCCCCAGGGATGACGCCCAGCTTATTCCAGCCAGAGATGACGGCCGCAACGCCAGCCCGATCCCACGGCGTCAGGCCGACCTCCAGGAGGCGGCGCCAACAGGGCCAGCACGGGAGGGCGCCAGCAGGGCCAGCGGAAGCTTGCCCCCAAGCGGCCATGCGGAGCACGAGGAGGGGAAACCCGAGTCTGAGGAGAGAGAGGAGGAGGACGACGTGGCAAAGGACGAGGTCGCGGACTCCGCGCCCGCGCCCCCGTCGAGCGCCCCGTTTTGTTTTCTTTTTTGTTTTTTTTTTTCTTATTTTTTTTTTTTTTTTTTTTATTTTTTCCTTTTTGCTTTTTGTTTTTTTCGTTCTTTCTTTGTTTTTTATTTTTTTTTTGCTTTTTTGTTGCTTTTTTTTTTTTTTTTTTTTTTTTTTTTTTTTTTTTTTTATTTTGAGGCCGCGGCGTTGAGCGAGCCTCGATCTCTGCCGGACGTCGAGGGGCTCGCAGCTGAGGCCGCGCTGGCGCCCGCCAGGACAGCAAGATGGGAGGCGACCTCAGTCACCTGGCAGGAGGCCCCCTGAGATGGCGACCAGCCCGTTCCAGCAGAGGCCCCCAGAGATGACGCCCAGCCCATTCCAGCCAGAGATGGCGGCCGCAGCGTGAACCCGAGCCCGCAGCATCAGGCCGACCTCCCCGGCGGCCAGCAGGAGGAGCCCACAGTCATGCAGCAGGACCAGGAGATGCGCCCAGCAGCACCAGCAGAGGCCCTCAAAGATGACGCCCGCCCCAGCCCAGCCAGAGACGACGGCTTCAGCGCGAGCCCGCAGCGTCAGGAGGCCTCAGCCCGAGCCCGCGGCGTCAGCCCGAGGGCTGCCAGCAAGGAGGCCGGCGCGGCGCCAGCGGGGGCTGCGGCCGCTGCGGTCGGGAGGGGGGCAGGGGGTCATTCGTGCCCGCAGGCCGTCCTGGGGTGATCGGAGCCGTCATGGGGTGATCCGGGGCCCCGATACCGACCAAACTTGGTCGGTATCGGCCAGTTTGGGGCCCTCGTGGGCCGTCTTGGGGGCCTCTCGAGCCGTCCTGGGGTGATCCGGGGCCCCGATACCGACCAAACTTGGTCGGTATCGGCCATTTTGGGGCCCTCGTGGGCCGTCTTGGGGGCATATCGAGCCGTCCTGGGGTGATCCGGGGCCCCGATACCGACCAAACTTGGTCGGTATCGGCCCCCTTGGAAGCGTCGTGGGTCGTCTTGGGGGCGCCTCGAGCCGTCCTGGGGTAATCTGGGGCCCCGATACCGACCAAGTTTGGTCGGTATCGGCCCTCTTGGGCCCTCTCGTGTGCTGTCTTGGGGGGGGAGGTCGAGGATGGCGACCGCGAGGTTGCCAGCGCGGAGCTCGTGGTCGTAGCGGAGTCAGTCCCCACTCGCGTGTTGAAGCAGCGCTTGTCGGCGGCGTCGAGCATGCTCGGCGACCTCTCGGACCAGGAGGCGGAGCCCGACGTTGAGGACGAGGGCGCGCTGATTGCCGTTGGAGAGGCAGCCCCCGCAAGAAACGTCGGGGATTGGCGGGGGCCGCCAGCCCAGGAAAAGAGGGGCAGCAGCGGAGGGGGGGGGGGAGGGGGAATGGGGGATGGAGGGGGCAGGGGCCTGACTGCGCCGCTCAGTTCATCGGCCTCCTGCGCCGCGCCCTGCGCCTTCCCCCCTCCGTCACTGCCTTTTCTAGCTCTATCCTTCCTATTTGTTTCCCTCTCGGCGGCCTGGCTCAGGACTATTCGGGATGGGGCCTTCTGGGGCGCGTAGCCGTGGATCTCTGATGTTGCCCCGCTTCCTCTTCGCGCCTTCGCTCCTCCTCGTGCGTTCTTCATTGCGCCGTTCGCACTTCGCGCGCTATTCGCACCTCGCAGCGCGCAGTGTATCATTTCAGAATTCAGGACCTCCGCCCAGAAGGGCCATGACAACATGGCAGGTAGACAGGTCGCTCGCATCGCGCATCGGGTTCGCTCCTTGAAGGTCCAAATGACGGGTGGTAATTTGGAAATTCGATCGTCGCCCATCGATCTTCATCTTCGTCATCGTTGTCGTCATTATCGTCATCGTTGTCGCCGTCCTCTCTGTTTCGCCATCGTCCATCGATCGTCGATCGCCGTTGCCATCGTCGCCGGATCCGCCGACCCAAGTCCAGGATGCACGTGGGCGTCGGGAAGTTGCCCCAGGGGGGATCCTTATAGGGGTTCTTAAGGGGGCTTCGGGCATCTGCCTCTGGGGGGCCCTGGGAATCCGCCATGGAAATCTGTCGGGGGTTGCCCGGGGGGGGGAGGGGTAGGCAGGGGGAGGAGGAGAGGTGGAGGAGTTGGGACAGGAGCAGAATTTGCCTCGTCGGGAATCGCCCCGCGACACACGCAACCCCGCCGGAGGCGTGGCGCTGCGGGCAATGCTTGAAGGTCTACCCGAAGAGCCATATGAGCTGCCGCGACTGCAGATGCATGCCCGACGGCACCCGCCTCGTGCAGGACTCGGGGGCGGGGGGCGATTCCTTTGCCGCTGTCCCGATCCCCCATTTCCCTTCCCCCCGCATCCCTCCCCCCTCCGCATTTGATGCATTAGTCCTTCTCTTCACGCCTATCCCTTTCCATCCCTCCTCTGCTCGCGCGGGGGATTCAGGGGGGAGTTGAGGAGAAATCAGGAGATGCCAAGGGGGGCTGGGCGGGCTCGAGACAGCGTCCGAGGAGGCGGCTGAGGAGGGCCCCGTTCCATGTTCCGACCTCCGCCTGCCCATCCTCCTCACCCCCCTTATTCCGTCGGTCCACGTCGGCCTCTCCTCGCCCTCCTCGTCGCCCTCGTCGTCGTCCCCGCGTCGCCTCCTGCCCCCTCCAACTCTCTGCTTCCCGCTGACCCCGCCCGTTTTGCCTCCCTCGGTGCGCTTGGGGTTCTCGGGGAAGTCATCGGGGGTCTCGGGGAGTTGAAGGGGCGCGGCTTGCTTTCAGGGGGCGCTCGGTGGTTTCGGCGAGCTCGGAGCGCCCGGGGGTGGCCCGGGGGTGGGCCGGGGGGGGGCCCGGGGGTGGCCCGGGGATGGGCCTTGCCAATAATTCCCGTGAGGCCTCTCCAATAATTCTTATGCGTGCCCGCTCGCATATTAATTTCCGGGGGGGCTACGCGGGATTTTTTGACCGGGGGCCCGGGGGTCCCACCCCCAAGTGGCCCCCAAGCGCCCTCCAGAAATTCCAGAGGGCCGAATGGTCCCGACAGGGCTGCGGCGATCCCCTCTCTCCTCTGGCTTCCCCCCCCCCGCCCCCGCCCTCCCCGAGCAAGCTCGCGAGGGCGAGGTTGCGGCGGCCCGGCGGCCGACGTCGCCTTGGCGCTGCTTCTTCCCCGCCGCCCGTCTCCGATCTCCGACCCCGCCTTCCCCGCCCGCGCCTTCTCCTCCTCCTTCCCCGCCCCCCCCGCCGCAGACCGACGCGGGGGGCTTGTTGGGCGACCCCTTGGCCATCGCGATGCGCTCCTTGTGGGATGCGCGCAGCCCGCCCATGTTCATCAAGATGCGCCAGGGCTTGCTTGATATTCAAGATGCCCTGGACAAGTGCGGCTGGACTGCCCCCCCCCCTGGGCACCGCGTGCAGCGGCTCGGACGTCGTCGTCCCCACTCTGCACTTGATCGCCAAATTCTGGACCCAGCAGTACGACATTCCGATCGCGTTCGATCACAGGTTTTCGTGCGAGTCGGCGCCAGAAAAGAGAGAGTGGATCCAGGCCCATTTCGACGTGCCGCACATTTTCCCAGATAGCCAGCGGGCTGATCGCCATCTTCCGTTGAGCAGGAGGCGGAGCAGGTCAGGAGTAAGAGTGGGCTGGAAGGATAGGGGGGAGAGGGCGGGGGGGGGCGGAAGGACAGGGCGGGAGGCGGGGAGGAGGAGGAGGCAGGAGGAGGAGCTGGAGGAGGAGGAGAGAGGTGGAGGAGGAGGAGAGGGAGACGGAGGAGAAGGAGGAGAAGGAGGCTAGGAGGAGGAGGAGCCGGCAGCCCCTGACCCCCGACGCCCTTCGGTATGTTTGCGCCAGGTCCCGCGCCCACCCGCCCCCTTCCTGATTCGTCGCCGCCTGGGCGGCTGCTCGGCGGCCTGGCGGTTCAAGAGGTTGGGCGAACATGAGACAGAGAATTCCGAGGGCAAGTTGACCAGGATCGAGAAGGTTCTGATGCAGTACACAGGGATCGAGTGTGATACCATATCGAACTGCAACAAGGACCGCAGCGGCAATCTCGAGTGTATTGCCGATGATGAGGATGATTCAACGAAGACAGGTTTTCTGGTTTGAATCGTCGCTGTCTCAGCAATTTCGCACGTGCCTCCCTCCGCTGACCTCCCTTCTGCTCGCCCCTCGCGATTGATCCTCTTCCGCCTCGCCCCCCCCCTCCTCTCCTCGTCTCCGGCCCCCCCTTTCCCCGCCCCCCCTTCGTCGTCCGCATCTCACCCCCTCCCCCTCCGGGCCCCCTCATCCTCCTCCTCCTCCTCCTCCTCCTCCTCCTCCTCCTCCTCCCCCCCCCCCCTCCTCTACCCCTTTCCCTCACTCCACCTTCTTCCTCCTCCCCCCGCCCTTCCCATCCCCCCTCTTGCCTTCCACCGCCCCCTCTTTTACTCCCCGCGTCGACCATCCCCATCCTCTGCACCGTTAAGGAGCGCCCACACCCTCCCCCGCCCCCGCCCCCCCACCCCCGACCACCCCCCCGCCTCCTCGCCCGCCGCCCCCCCCGCCAGGTGCCACTGGCAAGGCGTTCATTCGCTATGTCAAGCGACACTCCCCAGCTGTTTGGGTTATCGAATGCGTGACTAAGCTGTTCTCCACTGGCCCATCGGGCATGAGCAACGCCGATCACATCACAGTCATGAGCAACGAGCTTGGCTACATCGTGGCGCGCCTCATCCTCTGCGCCACAGATTATGGTTGCCCCGCCAGGAGGGAGCGGGCCTATCCATTCGCTTCGCGCACGCCGCCGGCCCGCGCCGCATCGTCGCTGCTTCGAAAGATTCGAGCAGATGTGCATTGGGAGGGGGGAATTGGACGGAGCTTGAAGGATTGAAAAGGTCTAAGACGCCGTTGGCCCTCAGGGCCGTCGACTTTGGTGGGGGTCAAGGTATCGAATTCCCCGGTCGAGCCCAACCAGTTAGATCGTGACTTTCAGAAGCCACAGTGGCTTGACAATATGGAGACTTCCATCGAGCAGATGAAGGGGCTGCCTGGCGCGCCCCCCATCCCCCGGCCGCCGCGGCCGACGGCCGATTGCCCCCCCCCATTCCTCCTCTCCCACATCTCCCCTCCTCGTCTTCACTCTCTTTCTTTCTCCCTCCTCTTCAGTCCCTGAGGATCTCGCACAACATTTGATGATATTTGTCTCGCATGTTCTCTGCTAACGTCACGTACACACACACGCGCGCACGCACGCGCACACGCACGCGCACGCGCACACGCACACGCACACGCACACGCACACGCACACGCACACGCACACGCACACGCACACGTACACACACACACACGAGCACGAGCAAGCAGTTTTCGGCGCAGCTTTGGCCTCGCAGCAGGTCGGCGGATCATTGCGTTGCCGACGTCGCGTCGTCGCGTCGACGTCGTGGTCGTGGTCGTGGTCGCGGTCGTGGTCGTGGTCGTCGTCGTGGTCGTGGTGATCGTCGCGGTCGTGGTCGTGGTCGTGGTCGTCGTCGACGTCTCGTCGTTATCGTTGTCGTGGCGTCGCCGTCTCACAAGTGGGAGCAGCGGGCGCCATGGCGAAGTTTTTTCGCAGCAACCGCGCGCTCCAACGGGGGACCGGGGGGAGCAATGCCGACCTTTGCCATGCGCCTCATGGGCCCAGGATCTCCATCCCCTTCCCAGGCGAGGGCGCCTGCGCAGATCCTCGGCCCAGGAGGGGCATGGCAAATATCGGTTTTGCTCATCCACATGAGGCTCTCGGGAGCACGCGCGCCAGGAGATAATGTGTTGTTTCCCCCCTCCTCCTTCTCCCCCCCCTCCTCCTCCTCCTCCCCCTCCTCCCCCCCCTCCTCCTCATCCCCCCCCTCGATCCTCGCTCCTCCTCCTCCTCCTCCGAGGCAGCACACGATGCAAACGAAGCGAAGATGTGGGCGCGGCAGCAGCAGCGGGACGAGGAGAAAGCGACCTGGGACAAGGGCGACTTCAGGAGGCGGCCCGAATCGTTTCCTGAAGTCGTTCCTGTCCCAGGTCGATTCTCCCAGGTGGATGGTGGATCCACGGACATGGTGGAATGAGGAGTATTATACGAAGCGCCAACTTTATCATGCTCCAGGGTGTTGGCGTGATTAGCCCGTGTTAGAATGCCCTTGATCAGGGTGTTAGAATGCCAGCGTCAGGGTGTTGGCGTGATTATACGAAGCGCCAACTTTATCATACGGCGCGAGGCGAGTCATTCAATTGGCCATGCGCCAGTAGTCATAGTCTTTCCTGACGACCTACAACTAGGTTAATTTGCCTCCTCGGCACCCAATGCTTGGTAGGACGCCAGGCTGCCTGGACATTCCCCTGCCGGCCTCCTATTTTCCAATATCCTAGCTCTTTACTCCCACCGTGTCCAGCAGTTTTAAGCATCCTCCTCTCCTCATGTGCACTCCTCCCCCTCCTGAGCTCATCCTCCTCGATTTCTCCTCATCTCATCGCATTTTCCCAGTCCGAGCCTGCAATGCCGCTGCCCGGTCCATATTTTTCTGGCCCCGGTCCCTTTTGCCCTGAACTGGAGCAAAACATTGCATGTGAAAATCAGGCGTTTCACATGCATATGAAAATGCATGTGAAACGCGTCGGACCTGTAAAAACACAGGGTGCGATGCATATGAAACAGGTTCATCTTCAATTTCGCATGCATGTGAAAATGCATATGAAAGTTTCATCTTCAATTTCACATGCATGTGAACATGCATGTGAAACTACGGCTGGCGGGGGCTGACCGAGGCCAGATATTACAGATTTTCGTGCGTGCACTTGCTGCAGACTACCCCAATCGCCTGTCGCAAGAGCTTACATGCTGCTCGAGCCGTCTGTCTTTGCGCGCAGGGGGTGTGCGGGTGTGCACCGAAACGATCGATGGGGTTCGTGTGCACCGCGAGGTGCCTGGGGCTCAATTGTGCCAGTCGGGGCTCCCGTTGGGGCCCTTGTTCCACCATGGCATTCCTACGATCGCATTAACCGTTAACCACTCGCCATATTTATCACCACCCATAGTACCACGTTATATGTCGCTGGTGGTATACATAGTTACATAGGTATGGCTAGTAACACGACTCATTAACCCGTCGTCCGACAATCACGCATCATCACCAGCATCCTCATCAGCATCACCCTCATCATCATTGCTATCGTCGTAACCACCATCGTCATTATCATCATCAGCATCGTCGTCGTCGTCATCACCATCATCCTCATCATCAACATCAACATCAACATCATCATCATCATCATCATCAACACCATCACCAGCATCATCATCAGCATCACCGTCCCGAGCACCATTGCTCCCCATGCTCAGCAAGTGAAGAGGGGGCTGGTCCTGGACCGCCGCCCCCCCCGCAGTCGCCACGGCATCAGCGACCCCTTCCAGAGCAATATTGCTCAGACCTTTGTTTTGCCTCTACAGCGGGGCTGCTGGCGCTTCTAGCTTTGTTCAGACAGCGCGAGGATGGCCCTAGAGTACCCTGTGCCCGAGCATGCTCCAGAGACGGTGGTTGTGGGACGGGGGGCGACTGCGCGCCGGTGCAATGCGCCTTGGTTTTCCTGGGAGGCTGAGCACGCCATGTACACATGCATTGCTTGTTCGAGCAACTACACGAACAAGAAGGTTTGGGTGAGTAACAGCAATCACCTCGGCCCTAAGCACCATAATCAGGTAATTCACTGGTGCACCGAGCAGTACAAGAGGCAAGTCTACCAGAAAGGATGGTTCAAGACCACGACGATCGAAGAGAATCCCGAATATCGCTGGGTGTGGAGCCCTCAGTACCAGAAGAAGATGACAGAGGCAGCGCAAGCGTTGCTCGAGCAGCGTGGAGGTGGCAAGTTTGGTGCGACAGCAGCTGCGGCAGCGGCAGACCTGCGCGACGGCGGGATTGACCCGCATACGGTGATGGCTGCCGCATCTGCATCGCCAGCAGCGGCTTCCCATGGAGAACAAGGTGTCGATCTGCAGAAGCTCAATGAGAAGATCGACGCGCTGGGCGAGAAGATGGACGCGCTGCAGAATGCCGCCGACAAGATGCAGACGGACCGCGAGGTGCTCTCTGCGAAACTCGACCGCCTCGTCGAGACGATCGGCAGCCTGCAGCAGAATATCGACGCGAAGCTCTCCGTCGGCGTGGTCGGTGCCCCTGGGAGAGCACTTGGTCGCACAACGATTGCCAGAGATGCTCCTGGCGGCGTAGGCGTAGCTCCAGGTCTGAGCCTGCCAGGGCAGTAGCCGTGGGCCTAACAGGCCAAGCCTAAACCTCATCGCATCCAACCTCATCTCATCCTCAACCCCATCAGTGACCTCAACCTCATCAACCTCATCCAACCTCATCAACCTCATCCCAACCTCAACCCCATCTCATCTCATCCAACCTCATCAACCTCAACTCATCTCATACCAAGCCGAATTTATCCACGTGGCATACAATTTTCGTGCCAGTATGGTGGGCGATGACAGGGAGATATGGTGCAGAAACAATTCGAGTCGAGTTTGAAGGTCCTTGCCGCACTGTGCGCGCCTGAAGCAGACTTGCAATCAAGGCTGCTCATTTCCCTCCCCCCGCTCCTCGTCCTTCTCATCCTCCTCCCCCTCCTCCTCATGCTCATCACATTTCCTGTCAGTTGATTCTGCACTCGCCCTTTGCATTTTGCACGTTCAAACAGAGTCGGCGTGTCGAAGACACCCGTGTTACGATAAGCGCTGGTTGCTTGCATCGCGAGCAAACGAACACGATGTACGGGGTTGACCTGACCTCAAACAAATGAGGGCCCAAGAGTCCCCAAGAGGCCCCAAGAGGCCCCGATAGGGCCCGGGGGCCCCAAGAAGTCTCCAAGAGGCAGAGGCCCAATCGGCTTGAGATAGGACAACTCGGGGTGGTCTGGATCCGCCCTTTACATCGCCGCTCAATTCCAACGTGAACGTCGCGTAGCCATTTTTGCTCAGATTGTCGGCGCACCGCATTCTACTCGCAACCAACACGCTACTTCCAGCGGAGCCTCATGCCGAATGGAGCGCAGCTTTCGCGGCGCAACCGATCCTAACCACGACGAGGATGAGGGCAGCAGCACCCAGGTCAAGCGCGAGCAGATACCAGATGAGGACGTGGACGTGACGGGCAGCAGTGACTCGGAGGACGGCGCAATCCAGGACGAGATCCAGCTTCTGCAGCCGCAGGGCGACTCCCAGGCGCCCGATCGCTCGCCCGATCCCGAGGAGGCGGTGGTCTACACAGAGAAGAGAACGCACACGAATGTGCAATATAGCGTGACGAAGCTACAGCAGTACAGGGCCGAACAATTGCCAGAGTTTGCGAAGACGGTCTTTGCCAAGATGCGCTTGAAGCCGATGAATGATGGCACGACCAAGCGGATCAAGTACACCATCGGGTACAATGTGGAGGTAGAATCGACCAGGCAGCGGCTGGTGCCTGTGAGCCGCTTGTCACCACGGCCCGTGCCCTAGTGCCTAGTGGCCCTCGGCCTGTGCGGTGGGCTGCGGGACCGTGACGGCGGGAATCCCGCGCCCCCCCATTTTTCCTTGCCCGCCAGCCCTCATTCGAATCGGATGTTGTGCCTCGACCTCGGCCTGTTCCCTGTTCCCTTTCTCCTCCGCAATCCATCCAACTCACATGCCTCCTCCTCCATCCTCCTCCTCCTCCAAATCCCTCTCTCCCCCCTCGTGCTTCTTCCACAGGGGTCGAGAGGATCGACCCCGCCCACCATGAGGCAGGCATGTAAATTGCACCTACAGGTGCCTGGGCCGTGGGTCTGGGGCCTCTCGTATGTGCGTTGTGGGGTAGGGGGAGGAGGAGGAGGAGGAGGAGGAGGAGGAGGAGGAGGACAAGGAGGAGGAGCGTAGCGAGCTGCTCAGGAGAGAGGGAGGTGGCAGGCGAATGATAGACGATGTGGGGGGGAGGCAGATGAGGAGGGGGAGGAGGATGAAGGATGGATGAGGAGGGGGAGGATGGAGGAGGAGGAGGATGGAGGAGGGGAATGGAGGAGGAGGATGGAGAGGGATGCGTGCGCACATGCATTTTCACATGCATGTGAGTTCGGCCGTTCGATGAGGAGGGGGAGGCGGATGAGGAGGAGGAGGAGGAGGAGGCGGAGGGGGAGGCGGGGGGGGAGGACGATGAGGAGGAGATGAGGGGGAGATGATAGGGAGGAGGGGACGGAGAGGGAAGGAGGAGGAGGAGAGGAAGGAGGAGAGAGGAGGAGGAAGGAAGGGGAGGAGGAGGCGGAATTCGAGGGGACGGGAGGAGGATGATGCGGAGGGTTGAGGAGGATGGAGGGGGGATGCTGAGGAGGAGGAGAGGAGATGGAGGGAGAGGAGGATGGAGGGGGGATGGAGGAGGTACGATGGAGAGGGATGCGTGTCACATGCTTTTCACATGCTATGAAAATGCATGTGAGTTCGGTCGTTCGACGAGGAGGGGGAGGCGGATGAGGAGAAGGGGGGGGGAGGCGGAGAGGGCGGAGGGGGAGGCGGGGGGGAGGACGATGAGGAGGAGATGAGGGGAGATGAGGAGGGGGGAGGGGGGGAAGTGAGAGGAGGAGGAGGAGGAGGAGGAGGAAGAGGAGGAGGAATATGAGGGGGAGGAGGAATATATGACGACACGACGACCAAGAAATGAGTAGAGGGGTGCACGACCGTGCCCGATCTCACGAGGAAGGGGGGGGAACGGAGGAGGAGGAGGAGAAAGAGGAGGAGGGGGAGGCTGAGCGGGGGGATGAGGAGGAGGGGCTAGGATCCAGGGGGGGTGGGGAGAAAGACGGGCGGGGCGAGGATGAAAGGGCGGCGAAGGTGGATGACTAGTAGGCACGTGCCACGTGGATGAGGGGACAGATTGAAGCAAACGGGGAACAGATATAAAAATGATGGGGGAGGGGAGGAATAATGAAGAGGAGGAGGAAGGGGGACGGGAGGAGGAAGGAGAAGGAAGAATACGAGGAGGAACGAGTGGGGTAAGCCAAAATAAACGTAACAAGTTTAACGCTAACACGGTATGCATACCAACGCGCTATTTTCATGAGAACCTTGTACGATCGATCACACACTCACCATTTTGACTGTATCGAAAGCACATGCGAAAGCACACTGTATTTGCATGTGTGCCCAACTGAAATCTCGAAAACCCATGATAATGAACATGAAGATGATAATGATCCATGCAAAAGGGACCAGCTTCTAGACCAACCACGCAGAAGGGAACGGGGCCGATCGACTAAATGGGGGTCTCCCGTTTTCCTCTCTCTCTCTCTCTATCTCGTTTGTCGTCCTCTTCCTGTCTCCATCTCCCTCCCGCTCTCTCCCTCTCCTCTCCTCTCCCCTCTCGTTCCTTCTTTCTTTCTTTATTTATTTCTCTGTCTCTCTCTCTATATATATATATATATCTTTGTGTTCTCTTTCTTTCTCTCTCTCTCTCGCTTTGCTCCTCTTTTTCTCTCGCTTTCCTCTCTCTGTTCCCTCTCTTTATTATTGATCTCTCTCTATCTTTCTTTCTTTCTCTCTCTCTCTCTCTCTCTCTCTCTCCCTACATCTCTCTCTCTCCCTCTCTCTCCCCCTCTCTCTCTCTCTCTCTCTTCCTCCCTCTCGGTCCCTCTCTCCCTCTCTCTTGTTCTCTTGCTTTTTCTCTTTCTCTTTCTCTCTCTCTTTCTCTCAGCGCCCCGCTCGTCTCCGCCGCCCCCCCTTGCCCGCCAGGTATCCCGCTCTCGCGCTTCATCTTGCCTGACGATCACCCCCGGGTCATTGCCGCCAACGCGGGCCGCAAGCCGATCAAGGCGAAGGCCCCCGAGACCGCCAAGGCCAAGGCTGCTGCCGAGGCCGGGGCACTCAAACATCCCAAGTACGAAGTGGACCACATGGAATGTTATGCCAATTGCAATCCCGCTCTGACGTGGCCCGCAGAATTGACGCCCGAATTCCTTGAGAAGACGCCCTTCCTCACAACGCGCCAGCGCGAGTGTTTGTGGTTCTGGGAGCACGTGAAGGGCCCTGCCGAGTCGGCCGCAACAATCCAGGCAGTTGATGTCAATATGACTTTGAAATGGGGCAACATGACGGACGGGGAGTTGCCGACGCTTGTGTCCACGGCCAACGTCTGGGTCCGAGGCAAGTTCGAGGAGCAGGAGAACAGCCAGGTTGTTAGTTTCGCGGCCGGCGGCGCCGGCGGCTGGGCGGGCGGGCGGCGGGGCGGGAGAGAGGCTCTCGATTGACTCGATTGCGATGCGATCGATTGCGTTTTGGGCTGGCGGGAATGCGCAGCCCGCAACCCATCAGGCGGGGGGGGGGGGCAGCGGACCTTCGGGCTTCGGAGGCTGGAGGCCGAGGGCTGTCTGAGTTCGGAGTGGCGGTGGAGCTCGGGGCGCGGCCGGGGGCCCCGGGCCGGGCCAAGGGGGCGGGGATCGGGGCGAGGGGGGGGGGGGCAGTGGCAGCGGTAGCCCGGCCCCGCCGCTCGCGATCAGGTTGCCGGCAAGGTAATCGACCGGATGCTATCCATCAGGCCATCGCCTTCTGTTGCGACAGGGGGCAGGGAGGGGGGGCGGAGGCGGGGGGGAATAGGGTGGGTGAGGAGCGGGAGGCGAGGGGGCCCATGGAGCAAGGAGTCAGGTAGTCCGAGGGGGTCAGGAGGTCAAAGTGGAATGGGGGCTGCTAAGGGTGATGAGGGTCGGCTCCGACTTTGCGCCTCGCTCGCCCACGGTTGCTCGCGCTGCGACGCCACGGAGTGGGCTCGCGCGACAGAGGAGGAGGAGGAGGAGGAGGAGGAGGAGGAGGAGGAGGAGGAAGAGGCCTCGCACGTTCTCCGTTCTCATGCTTGCGGCGGGTGGCGGCCGTGGCCGTCGGCGGCCCGCGGCAGGTCAGGATTCTCGTGCATTCTGGTGTTTGTGCAGCACATATACTGCATGCGCGATGCGCAATCTTATGCGTGGTGCGTGCCATGCTATACACCATGCGCATCAACTATGCGCTATGCACTATACACTGTATGCGTGTCAGGGCGCTATACACTATACATGTATTGTGCGGTCGGCCGGCGGGCCGCGCGGCAGGGTTGGGCCGCCCATTTATTGGGGTGCTTCCATGGGGGAGGCAGCGGGGCCTTCCGAAGCGGAGGGCGGTGGATCGGGCGCAGAGTCGCTTGCGATCCAGGGTTTCTCGCACGACCTGCAATCCACCGTCCCCCAGGAGAGCTTCAAGGAGGATTTGCGCGTGGACTTGGCCGGCAACATGTTCTGCGCGTACGTGTTGTTGCCGTTGAACTTCGCGATCGCGATCCACGCGCCTGTGGCCAAGGCAATTCTCTTAGTCTCGAAGCCGGAGTTGGCCCAGGACCACGGCGTCGTCGAGGTGGACTCCCAGGACCCGGACTCCGCCATGCAGGTCTACGGCGAGGATGACGACGATAGCATGGGCGCGGCCTGGGCCTCGGCAGTTAGCATGTAGGGCCGAGGGGGGGTAGGGCGAGGGCAAGATGGCAAGCCATTGTTGTTTTGTTTCGCTCGGAATTCGGCGCTAGATTCGTCGGCGTTCGGCATTCGTGCTCGGGCGACTAGTGTCCGACGGCTTGGTTCGCAGCGTCGTTGTGCAGTCGGTTGCGAAGGCCGACGACGCTGCGAGTCGGGCGACTAAATCTATACATATCCACTGCTCCCTGACCATGCCCATCATGAACCCAGGAGCTGTGTATGCGCCCTCCTGGCCAAGCCAGGAGGGCGCGGCGTATACACCGCTGCGGGGTTGAGGATGGGCCTGGCCAGGGAGCAGTGGATATGTATAGATTTCGTCGCCCTAGCGAGGTCGGCCGGATCGTCCTCCCGATGCCGCGGCGCCCCCGCCCGACCAACCGACCAAGCGAGGGCAGCGGAACCTCGGCCCTCGGTCGGCGGCTCGCGCGCCGGTCCGCCGAGGCAGACGTGGGCGGCGAGGAGCAAGCGGAGTCGGAGAGCGCGGTGGAGGCCAGCGACATCGACGATTTCGAGGAGTCGCCGATTTGGGGGGGGTCTCTGCCGAGACGTCTCAGGCCGACCCCCATCGGCAGTCTTCAGCGCCAGCAGTCAGGTTTCGGCCAACGGTTTTAGCTAAGGCAGGGGTTTCCCAAGGATCTCCCAGAGGGCCAGAGGGTTGGGGGGCCCTTGACGGCGGCCTCTGGGGGGTCGTTTAGTCGTGCCGTCTTCAGGCTTTCGCATTCTCTGCAGAAAGCAATTTGTTTCTCTCGCCGCATCTTGGCATCAGCTTGCTCGCGCTACCTACGTCGCCGAATCGCCGCCCGTCCCCGATTGCCCGACCCCGCCCCGAGGACATGCGCTAGGCGAGAGGCAGTAGGCAGCGCCTGAGGGCCTGGTGCCTGCCTGGGCTCGCAGCTCGCCATCATTGGCGACGTCTCTTTCGGTGCGGCCGTCGGCCGTCGTCGTCGCATTTAGCGGCCTCGTCGCCGTCGGCGTCGCCGTCGCCGTCATCGGTTTCAGGCCGAGCACAGTGCTGTTTAGTCAGGTTAGGGTCAAGTTGGGGCTTCTGTTTCGTTTCAGTTTTTCCAAAGCCATCCTGCGTTGGGTCCTCGTTTTGAAGAGCCAGCGCGCCTGCCGCCCGCCGCCCGCCGCCCTGCCCTTCGTCGGCTTCCCGCTGCGCACTTCCTCGGAGCTACCGCGCCTGGAATCCGAATGCGACGGCCCGCCCTTGAAAACGAACATTGCCCCTTCCCTGTTGAGGTAGAACATGCGTAGATAAGACATGCGCGATTGACATTCGGATCTAGCCCCGACCCCGTCGATCCGAAGCTCGGGGGCCCGGGCGGCCCGGGGGTAGCGGCCCAGTAGCGGCGGGATGAAGGGGGGGACAAGGGGTGAATGGATGGCGGGGAGGGAGAGGGATGAAGAACATGAGCGCGTGCTCAAGATGGCCTGGGGGGGCCCCCCCCCGGGGGGGGCTGGGGCCGCGCGTTGCTTTCCATTCCGATCTCTCGGTAGGTTTGCAATTTTTTGCGTGCTCGGCTGGGCTAGCCTTGACTTGCTCGTGCCACTGTCATCATGAGGTCCACGGAGAGAGTCTCCAGGAAGGACGTTCTTACCATACTATCTTACAATACTATCATAAGATATCTGACAGTCGTGAGACCCATGGAGAGCCTCCAGGACCAGGAAGCGTCCGCCGGTCGGGAGTCGGGTGGCCGACCGTCTGGGCCGTTCATAAGGGGCGGCCCCATCTCGCTCGCCGTCGCGGCGCGCCGCATCGCGCGTGGGGCCAGGCTGCTTTCGCCAAGGGCAGGTCGCGATCTTGCTCTCGGCCCAGCACATGCTTCAGATACTGAGGGAGAGAAGGCCATGGGAGAAACAGACAGGCCGCGCCCGCGCGGCTCGCCGCTTCCGCATTGCCCATGGCTCCGCCCCCGTTCTCTCGCAAACACAGGCCCTCGGGAATGTTGCCCGGTGGCGCTGGTCCAGATGATGCAGTGTCAGACTGAAGCGGGGATCCGCGGCGAGGATTCTGCATGCCGCAGGGCCCTCTTGGAGCCGTCTTGGGGCCCTCTTGGCTTAAGTGACCTCAGCGGGCGTAGGGGGGGCCCAGGGGGGGCCCGGGGCGGCTCCAAGCGGGCCCCGCGAGAAGCCCTAGAAGTTCCCAAGAGGAGGGGGAGGGGGGGAGGGGGGGGGAGAGGAGGAGAGGGGGGGAGGCGCGGTCGCGGCGCGGGCGCGTTGCGGGCGGTCGTTCTCGGGGCCTTACCGGGCCCCTCTTGGGGCCTTCTTCTTAAGACCGTCCTGGGGCCCTCGTGGGGAGGTCGCCGCCTGCTCGACGCCCGCGTCGCCCGCCTCCCCCCCCATCGCTCTTATCCGCGCTTGCGGGGTATTGCGTTCTCCCCAGTCGGAGCTAGTCCCAGGGCCCGTGGACTTCGACGTCGATTCAGCAGCGACGGTCGTCGTGAACAGATCGGCCCTTCAGGTTGCCAGGAGGAGGTTGCCAGGGGGAAGTTGCCAGGAGGAGGATGGGGGGAAGGGCGACGGGGGCCATGCAGCAGAGAGATGATGGGGTCGGGGCAGCGAGAGAGGGCGATGATGAGGACGACGGAGGCTTGCAACGTTGCCCGAGCTCTGGGGCGCAGCGGCCAGCGGCGGGCGAGCACCGCAGAGCAGTTCGAGGGGCGGATGAGGGAATTGCCGCGGCGGGGGGCCCCTCCCAGGTCACAGGCGTCCGGGGGCCGCTTCTGGCCCTGGGCCCTGGGCGCCGCGGGGGGGGGGGGAGCGACGCGGTGGAGGAGGGGGTGCGCTGAGGAGGAGCGGAGGAGGAGGTGGGTGCATGGGCGTGCGAATTTGGCTTAGTTCGCCACCCGCGCTGCGGCCATCATGCCGAAGAAGGGCAGGAAGAAGTCGGGCGCGAAGCAGACGCAGGCGCAGAGCGAGCAGATCACCGCCACCGAGGGGCAGTTGGTCGCTGCGGACAGGAAGAGCGACCTTCCTGAGGTCAAGCTTGAGGAGCGACTGGCGAAGAACGCCGGTAGGAATGAGGAGTCCAAGGGGGAGTCCAAGGGGGAGACGCTCGTGGAGCACAGTCAGACTCAGTGCCAGAAGGACCCCCTCCTCCCCCCCATCTTGCCCCCTCGGCCCCTCGTCCTCTCCGCTCCTCTTCCTCGTTCTGCTGCTCCGCCTTCTCGTCGCGCTCCTATTCCAATGTGTCATCCTCCTCCTCTTCCTCGTCCTCCTCGCCTCCGTCGCCTCCATCCGCTACTCCTCCCCGCCCCCTAGCTCCTTCCCTCGCCCTCCTCCTGCTGTCCTGCTGTTGGCCCCCCCCCCCTGCAGCTCGCCGCAAGGGGAAGCCGTGTGCCTTCCTGTGCGGCGCGGTGCAGGGGATTAGCATGGACCCAGTCGACCCGGACAATAGGCCTAGCGTCCGCTGGGCCTACGATCCAGGGGATTTCACCGTGTCGTGCGCCGACGGCTTGGGCTGCTGGGCATGCGACACCGCTTGGAGAAACGACATCTCGCACACTCGGGCAGATCGCGACCGCAGCAAATACATCAGCGATTTGGGCAGGGACACCAGCTTGCTCGACGCGCACAAGGAGAAGAAGAACATCGTCATCGACAGGGCCAAGAAGAGGCTCCTCACCAAGCGCAGCACTGGCTCCAGCGGAAAGCGCTCAGGCATTTTGGCCTCGCTCGTGTTGTCAGTTGTCAAACATGTCATGTGTCGTAATTCCCCCTTGCGTTCTTCCTTCCTTTATCCTTTCCTGTATTCTTTTAATAGATTCGCTTATCCCTTCCTTTATTTCTTCGTCCTTTATTCCCTGGGTTTCTCTTTTCTTAACCGACGCACCTTTCTATTATCCATCTTCCTCCCCGGCCGGCTCCTCTCGCCCCGTCGCCTCTGCCCGACTCGCCCCCGTAGGCGGGGTCAAGAAGGTCGCAGTGCAGAGCAGGCGGTACGCGGATTCCTGCTTGAGGAGGCCCGACAACGATTTTTGGCCCATCAAGCGGTGCAGGGCCAAGTTTGGGGACCCCAGGAAAAACAAGAAGTTGGGGCGCGTCATCGTCGTCATAGAGGGGGTGAAAGGAGTAGAGGTGCCTTCAGACAGCGGGGACATTCCGTGGAAGATCGAGAACCGCCAGGGCATGAGACGCGAGCTCGTGAAGGACGAGGACGTCGGGAGCACCGACGGCGACGAGGAGCTCGCGGAGCAGAAGTTCGAGGACTTGACCACGGCGGACGCCGAGGCGCAGCGCGTGGCATGCCAGGGCGCACTGGCGAGCATCTTGGCTGAGTGCGAGCTGACCGCCGAGGAGGCCGCGAAGGAGAAGGAACGCGAGAAGAAGGCCGCCCAGCAGAAGAAGCGCCGTGCCGGGAAGAAGCAGCAGGGCGAGAGGAAGATAGTGAGGCTTTCTGGGGCTGCAGGGAGCTTCGGCCGGCTGGCCGACACTGATGACGACGCCTCTTTGGATAGCGACATTGAGGAGCTTTGGGGTCCAATCGTATCCATTCCCGCCCCACTGTGCCTCCCCTCCTGGAGATGCGTGGAGCGCTCCATGTCTGGGCTCTGGGCCTCTGGGCTCTGCGCAGTGCAGTTGGCACGAGCTACGCGGTGGGCCCATTGGCGCCCTCCGCTCGCGCTCGACCCTGGGGCCCCAGCGACGCGCCCCTGGGTTCCTCCTCCTCCTCCTCCTCCTCCTCCTCCTCCTCCTGGATTCTGGGCGAGGCAGCGGAA
The DNA here is from genome assembly GCA_963575745.1 of Prorocentrum cordatum. Classification (NCBI taxonomy): domain Eukaryota; class Dinophyceae; order Prorocentrales; family Prorocentraceae; genus Prorocentrum; species Prorocentrum cordatum. Next base: position 236,663 of record CAUYUJ010016460.1, on the reverse strand, counting down.
TTTCGTTCAGGCGTTTTGCCATTGCGCCATCGGTGGCGCGTGCATGTATCCTTGGTTGGGTAGGTTGTTTAGCCCGCTCATGTTCCAGGAGCCTTCCCGGGCCCCCCCCCATTATCGCCCCTCGGTCGCCCGCTTGCAGTCCCTTTCGATTCGCCCCAGGCGCCAGGCAAGAGGATCAAAACTGCGGCGAGGTCCAGAGGCGGCGGCGGAGGCGGCGGAGGCCAGCCCAGGGGAGGCGGTCGCGGCCAGAGGCGCGGCTGTCAGCTCCAGGAAGGAGCCGAGGAAGGCACCGGAGGCGGCGACGGCGACGACCCGCCGGAGGGCGACGACGAGAGCGCCGAGGAGGGTCAGGAAGGTGAGGGCGGCCAGCGTCGCGGTCGCGGCCGCCCGAAGAAGGACGTGCTCGTGCTGGAGAAGGACATGTGGCGAGAGTTCATGGGCTGCGATGCGACGTCCCGCATGTTCAACAAGCACAGCGACGTGACTCGCCGTCTCGTCCAGCGTTGGATCGCCATTTGCCAGTCCAAGGGCAAGACGGCAAAGGCTGAGGCCGATCAGACTAAGTACTCGTTGGCGACCAAGCGCCTCATGATCATTGAGCAGGGCATCAAGTTGCACCGCAAGCGCATCGAGAGCGGTTCTTCCGATAAGTCGTACGCCGAGTGGGACTCGGGCTTCCGCAGCCTTCAGGAGTTCGCCAGGGCCGACCCAGCGCAGCCTTTCACGTGCGAGCTGTTGTGGGACATGCGTCTGACTCTCAAGGCATCACTGGGCAGGGCCACTTCGAACCGTCCTCGCCCGTTCGCCTTCGCACCTCCCCATCTCCTCTCCCGCTGCCTCCCCCCCCCTGCCCCCCGCTCCCCCCCCCCCTCTCGCGGCCTCGTCTTCTCGTCTTTCTCGTTGCAGCGCTCGCCCGACCCAGGCGTCCATGTGGTCCTCGACGCCCCCCGCTGTCTGGGCCACTGAGTTGTCGGCGAGGTCGCTGCAGGAGTCTTTCGGGTCACTCTGCGACGTTAAGGACAAGCAGTCCACTTACATCAAGCAGTTGATCGCCGCCGCGCTCCGCTCCAGAGCCCCGCTCGAGGAGGTTAAGCACGTCATTTCCAAGGAGATCGAGTGCCTCGACGCGTTGCCGACGGGGCCCCCCGCCCCCCAGTTGGACCACGACCTCTCGCAGGAATTGCGCTCCATGTCATTGGCGTTCACATTGCCGGCGAAGTCCTTCGATCAGAAGGTCCGCGCGAGCCTCCAGCAGGCGAAGATGGACATGGCGGACACTTCGAGGCTCTTGAACTTGCTCATGCAGTACCCGGCGCAGGGGAAGCCCCTCGTCGACGCGTTCGACACCCGGCTCCAGGAGAGAGCGAAGAGGGAGGAGGCAGGGGTGGAGGCAGCAGGGGGAGGAGAGGCAGGAAGGACGATGGAGGGGAGGGGCCAGGTGGGAGGAGGAGCCCCATGGACGGTTGATGTTCTTCCTCCATCTTCTTCCACCCCCTTTCTTCTCCAGCCCCTTCTTCCGATGCCTGGCCTTTCTTTTCATCGCTTCCCCCATCTCCGTCCCCCCCCTTCCTCTGCGCCCGCCCGCGCCGCCAGGAGTTCGACGACTTGGTGGGGTGGTTCGAGAGCGTGAAGCGGTCGACCGCCCAGCTCGACGCCGCGCCGGACGTTCCGATGACCCAGCAGCTCAAGATGCTGGCTGATAGCAACGCGATCGCGTCCGAGGCGGGCTCCATGGCGGCTGGCCGAGTTTCCTTCCCGGCCGATCTCGATCTCTTCGTGCAGCGCAGGGCGACGGCCGCCAAGGTGGCCGCGCAGGCCGCGGTTAAAGAGTTTCTCAAGCAGCGCGAACCCTTGATGCTCGGTCAATTCCCTGCTCAGGATCCTTCGTCTGAGGAGGAGACCCTTGGCGGTATCTTGAAGGACTTTTCCTCATTCAATTTGGTCACCCCTGGGGCGCAAAGATAATCGTGCTTCGCGCATCACGGTCCGAGGCAGAGCAGCCGCGCCCTTGCGGGCGGGGGCCCCCGGGGCTCGGGGCGAGAGGGCGCGAAGATAACCGCGATGTCGGCTTCGATCGGTTTCTGGTTGCATTTTTCTGTGCGTTGGGCTTCAGTGTTTCGTTTTCATTTCGGGCGTTGATTGGGCCTTGGGGTTTTCGCGCTGCCGGGCCCTCGGAGGAATTGCTGGGCGCGTTGGAGGTCCAGGCCTTCGAGTCGAGCATGAAAGACTTCGCTGGAGCTGTAAGGGATATGAGTTCGTGGATTGAGCTAGGGACGTCTGGGGTTTTGGCGGCGGTCCTCGATGGCAAGGAGACGCCTCCGCTTCATGATATGCGGAGGATTTCGGCTTTGATCGAGGCATTTCCGGCCCTCGAGCCCATCGTGACCCTCAATGGCGATTCGGCCGTCGAGGTCGCGCAGCTCGAGGAGCTTAGGAAGTGGGCGGTGGATCGCTTAGGCCCGCTCGTGAACAAGAGCCTGGTCACCGCCTTCACCGAGCCGTTCGAGACTTTGATGGGCTGCGTTCAGGTCGCGACGGACGGGCTGGCCGCCGTCGGGAAGTATTTCGACCTTGATTTATCGGAGGAGGCCTTCAAGATGTCCGTCGGCACCCTCGTTGGCAAGAAGGAGCAAGTCGCGATCAACGCCAAGAAGCTGGACGACGTCGTCGTGGATGAGAAGACAACCTTCCGCATGCACTTCCTCGCGCGCTATGCCCGCGTGGCCATGGCCCACGCGTGCTTATTCGCGGCCGAGGGCGAGGGCGGCTCCCCCGTGATCTCCAAGGCCCTTCCGCTGACCGAAGGGGTGGCCGCGCTCGCCATCGCAGCGAAGAAGGATATCGATTCGTTCGAGGCTTGGTTCAAGGGCGTCGGGGCGGAGCGGGCCAAGTCTCATTCTGAAGGCTGGCCGGGCGTCGAAGCATCGCTTGCTTATCGTCCGTCTTCGATGCCGCTGCGCGACCATGTCTCTGTTGCTCTTGCCGGTGCCTCTGCTGCCGTCTCCCGGCCCCCCCTCATCCCGCGGCCGCGGCCTCGTTCTGAGGCCCGGGGGGCGGGGCGTCGGGGATCGGGGGGGCCCAGGGCTCGGGGGCCCCAGGGCGCAGCAGGCGGCAGCCTGCCGCCTGCTGCGCCTTGCCGCTGGCAGGGCCGCGCCCGTCGAGTTTTTGAGGATTTGCGGAGTGGGGGACGAGGAGGAAGGTGCGGAGGAGGTCCTGGTCTTTCCCCCTTGTCTTCCTCTTCCCCTTTCCCCCCCGACTCCTGCCCGCCTCCACTCTCCCCGCTCTTGTATAACTTGTATTGCTCCCCTGCTTCTGACCCGTCACTTCTCAGCTGTTCTCCATCGTCTTTCGTCGCCCTGGCCCTTGCGTCCGCCTCCGTCGTAGTCGCCCTCTTCGGCCCCTCCTCGTCGTTGTCTTCCTTCCCATCATATCCTGCATTATGCTCTCCTACATCCACTTGTGTTTTCTCGCGCCCGCGCCGCGCCGCTCTCCTCGCCATTCCTGTCAGGCTGGATCTGCGACATGAGCGCGCTCTCCGCGGCGTGCGTCGAGCTGGTCGGTGAGTTCTGGGCGAAGGCGGTGGCCTTCTGGGACAATCACCTCAACGCCAAGGCGACGGAGCTCATGGGGGTGGCCCCTCCCAAGTCGCTCGTGGACTCCACCAAGATCTGCAGCGACGAGGCCCTCCGCAAGAGCTTGGAGGATACACAGCGGCTTCGCCGCCACGCGCCCGCCGCCTTATCATCGGAGGTCGGCGGCGGCTCGGGCCGGAGGGTCGGAGGTCGGTCGGGGTTCGGAGGGTCGGAGGGTCGGACGGTCGGATGGTCGAGGCATGTAGTGGCAGAGGTCCGGAGGTTTCCAGGGGTAGACGGTGGGGGGCGGCGGGCTGGCGGGTTAAAGACGGATGTCGGAGGTCGGAGGGTGGGAGGTCGTCGCAGGATTGGAGGCGACGGCGAGGGTTGTCGTAGGATTGGAGACGGATGTCGGAGGTCGGAGGGTCAGCGGCTCCTCCTCCTCATCCGCCTCGTCGCCGTCGTCGCAGTCCTTCTCCGCTGCTTCCCCGCTTCCCCCTCCCCCCCCATCTTCGCCCTCCCCCTCCTTCTTCCCCTCCGCCTCCTCCTCCTCCTCCTCCTCCTCCTCCTCCTCGCCGCTCCGCGGCCTCCCCCCATCGGGCCCCCTGTCCCCGCTTGCCCGCCGCCGGAAGCCCGTCGCCGCATTGGCGGGGCCGATGGAAATGACCGCGAAGCTCCACTCTAGCAAGCTCGTCGCGACGGCGGCGTCCCTCGCGGCGATCTTCACCAGCCTCGCCGCGGCGTTCCCGAAGACGAAGAAGTCCGCAGGCCCTTTTGATTTCCTGGCCCTGCCTGCCCTTGCTTCTGCTGCTGGCCTCTGCTGCCTGCTCGCCCACTGCTGGCTCCTCGGCTGCTCGATTGGCCCTGTCGGCCACGGGCCGATCGCGCGAATCTTGAGCTCGGTTTGGCCCCGGCGCCCGGCGGTCGTGTTATTGGCGACTCGTTAGTGCGTCGGCGAGGCGCGCCACTCGGTCGCTCGGCCGCGGGCTGGCCGTTTGCGAGCGGCCGCGGGGCGGGGGGCGCATTGGGGTTCGGGCGACGGCGCGGGTCGCGGACCCCCCTGGAGTCTGGAGGCAAATCGGCTCTCGACGCCGCCAAGCGGCACGGGCGCATGTGCATCGTCGTGCATTGGGCGTACAGCCAGATCATCGGGCACAAGCACGAGAAGAAGAGCGACCTCAAGAACCTCGCCATGAAGGTGCGGGAGCAACTCGCCAAGAAGGGCATCGGGGACGGCAAGGCCGGGGCCCATGCCGCTTGCCGCGTCCGCCCCGCCGCCGCCGCCAGGAGAGGAGGGCGAGGGCTTAGAGGAGGGGCGAGGAGTAGGAGTAGGAGAGTGGGAGCGTCACGCATCACGAGGCGGGACCCGCCGGGGCCGAGAGGGCGAAGAGAGGGGGGGGGGGGGCGGAGGTGGGGGGCGCGGGGGAAAAGGGGGAGGAGGAGGAGGAGGAGGAGGAGGAGGAGGAGGAGGAGGAGTACGAGGAGAGGAGCGGGGGAGGGGCTGACCTGCGGCAGGAGCACCCGTCTCTGTGCTCGCGCGTGCTTCTCCTTCTCCTGCGGTTCGCTCCCTGCCCCCCCCCCCCTCGTCCTGGGCCTTGGGCTTCTTCTGCTGACTCGCCCCCCTGGTCCACCTGGCCCTCTCCTCGAGTTTTTTTTTTTGTTTGTTTTTCTCTCTCTCTCTCTCTCTCTGTCTCTCTCTCTCTCTCTCTCTCTCTCTCTCTCTCTCTCTCTCTCTCTCTCTCTCTCTCTCTCTCTCTCTCTCTCTCTCTCTCTTGCCCCCCCCCGTCGTTCGGCCCCCCCCCCCCCCCCCCCCTCCTCGTCCGATTCCTCGTGGCGCGCCCTTCCTCGTCATCCCTCGTCGCCCCCTGGCCCCCGCGCGTCGCGTCCCTCAGCTCTCTTCCTCGTCTGTCAATTATTTGAATCCCAGCTATCTCCTCTCTGCTCCTCCGCGCACTCGCAGCCTTCCCCCTCGCTGCCTTTTCTGTTCCTTCTCGTCCCCCCTCCTAAGCCCTGCGCTTCTTTCGCACCCCCTTCCACGCGCCCTTCCTCTTCTCCCGCTCCTCCTCGTTCAGGTGGCCCCCGCGTTCTCCCTTGCTCGCGCCCATCCGGCACCCCGCGCGCACTTCCCCTTCGCCATGTGCGCGCCGCGCTTCCTCCGCCCCCCTCAGGGCTGCAGCAAGATGCCCGTGGTGCTGGACAAAATGCAGAGGCTGGCGTCTTTCCGCGGCACCCCCCCTCCTCCGGCCTTCATCCCACACCGATATCCTCATCCAATTCTTCCCCCCTTCTCCCAATCCGGATCATCCCTCCCTCTGGCCCTCCCTCTTCCTCGTGCCTATCTCCTCGCCCGCCCACTTGACGCACCTCCCCTGCATTCGCATTCGACCATCTCGACTTCATTCCCGGCCCCTCCCCATTCCGCCACCTTCCCCCTGCTCGGCGTCGTCGTTGTCGCTGCCGTCGTCGTTGTTGGTCTCGTCGTCTACCTCCCCGCTCCCCGCCCCCCAGGGAGGGAAGGGGGTGGGGGGGTGGCCAGCTCGCTCCTCCATTTGGGGGCGGTGGATCCTGCAGCGGATGGCGAGGGAGGGCGAGGGCGGGGGGGCCGCCTGAGCGGCGGCGCCTGGCCCCTGGCCCCCAGCCCGCGGGTTCCGCGACGCCGCTTGGGTCGGGCGGCGGCGCAGCGCATCTGCGATTCTGCGCCGGCGCCGGGCAGAACGCTTTGACAGAGGGGGATGGGAGGGGTTCGGATTCTGTTGCATCGTTCGCATTCCACGTCGATGTTGGACGGTGGCGAGGACGAGGGCGATGGCGAGGATGCTGATGCTGACTTGCAGAGGGCGGGGGTGGGTGGACACCTGGATGGCGACGATGATGGGCGCAGCGATTCGAGTCGGTGATCAAGAGGATGGAGGAGGACATGGTCGAAGACGGCGGCGATGACGACGGGGGAGGGGGAGGGGGCGGCGGCGAAGAAGGACGCCGCCACATGGGGCTCCTTTCGCCTTCATTTCTGCAGGGGCCACGCGGCGCGTAGATTCCGTTTGGTCCGTCGTTGGGCCGTCTTGAGCGCGGGGGCTTCTGGGCTCTGGGATTGACGTCGGGCGGTCTTGGGCCCTGGCCTTCGCGACCGTCTGGAAGGGGGTCTGCAAGGTCAGGGGCCCAGTGTCCTCTTAGGCCGTCTTGGGTCCCTCCTGAGGCGCTCTTGCGTCCATCGTGGGACCTGGGATCTCCGGGGGCCCCCTCAGGCTGTTGGGGTCCTCTTGGAGGCCTCTCGGGATCTCGTCATGAGCCAACTGGAGGTGCGCTTCTGCGATCATTCATGATTCGTGCCTCTTCGGCCTTCGCCTTGGAGGGTGCCTTGGAGCCCTCCTTGGGTCGTCCTGGAGGCTTCTCCGACCGTCCTGAGGCCATCTTGAGGCGTCTTGGGCCGTCTTGCGGCCTCGGTGGCTTCCTGGGTCCGTCTTGGAAGCCGATTGGGCGTCATGGACGCCTTAGGGGCGCGCGTGGGCGCCGACGCATACGCGGCTCACCATGTGCAAGGGCTCCCTCGAGGGTGCGAAGTTATTCGTGCTTCGCGGCCTGGGCGACGTCAGAGCGAAGCGCGAGCTTATTCGCGCTTCGCGGTCTGAGCCTACGACGGTTTCCAGAGCGAAGACGCGCCTCGCATCCTTGGGGCTGGGCCAGTGAGGGATTGCATCGCGGGCTTCGCGGTCTGGGCGACGCCAGCGCGAGGCGCGAAGTTGCTCGCGCTTCGCGCGGGGCCCGTAGAGTTTGGATGAGTTTTTCGCAGGGGGCCAGTGAGTTCGGTTAAGGTTTTCGGAGGGGGGGGCCAGGGGTTAGGATAAGGTTTTCGAGCGGAGACCACGGAATTCGGATTAGGCTTTCGCGCGGAACCCTAATAGCGTTGCGACGTGTCGTGCATTGCGCTGCGTTGCTTTGAGTTGCCTCGCATTGCCTTGCATCATTTCACATCGCGAAACACCTAATCAGTTTTTTCTCGGGCCCCGCGCGAAATTATCGCAACTCTACGAAAACCGCTGCCCTAACTCATTGACCCCCCCCCCAAACAAAAAACACACACATCCGAACTGCATTCGCTCCGCGCGAAAACCTAGTCCGAATTCCGAGGGCCCCGCGCGAAAGCCTTATCCAAATTCCCGGCCCCCCCTACTCCCACGGAACCTTATCCGAATTCATCGGTCCCAACACGATAACGCGCATCCGAATTCCATGGGTTCCGCGCGAAAATATATTCCGAATTCCTTAGGCATTTTCCCGAATGCCCTATCCTAGCGCCCGGCCCCCCTACGAAAACCATATCCAAACTCGCTGGTCGCTGGCCCCCCCTGCGAAAACCGGATCCGAACTCCAGGGCTCCGCGCGAAAACCTTATCCTAACTCCAGTGTAACTCCAGGCCCCCCAACGAAAACCTTATATTAACCAACTGGGTTCCTGCAAAATCCACGTCCGAACACCATGGGCTCCGCGCGAAAACCTAATCCGACTACACGCACACACACACACACGCACCCATGAAAACCTTATCCTAACTGCCCCCCCCCTCTCGACGAAAACCACATTTGAAATGCATGGGCCCCGCGCGAAGACCTAGCTGGAACGCCCGGGTCTCCGCCAGAAAGCTTGCGAATTCCATGTGCCATGTGCCCCGCGCGGAACCGAATCCGAATTCCAAGGGCTCCGCCCGGAAACCTTATCCTACTCCCAGCCCCCCCTACGAAGTCCTTATCCAATCGGGCGGGCCCCCTGCGAAAACCATATCTGAACTCCATGGGCCCCGCGCCAAAACCTAATCCCAATTCCTTGGGCTCCGCCCGGAAACCTTATCCTGATTCCCAGCCCCCCTACGAAATCCTTATAGTATCTCACTGCCCCCCCCCCCCTTGCGAAAACCATATCCGAACTCCATAGGCTCCGCGCGAAAACCTAAACCGAATTCCGATTCCTTGGGCCCCGCGCCAACTCCGGGCCCCCCAACGAAAACCTTATCCCAACCAGCTGGCCGCCCCGCGAAAACCATGTCCGAACTCCGTGATCTCCGCGCGAAGACCTATTCGAAATTCCTTGCCCCCCCCCCGGCCCCCCCACCCCCCCCACACACACGCGCGCACACACACACACGCAAATCTTAACCCACTGGCCCACTGCCCCCCCTGCGAAAATCATATCCGAACTCCATGGGCTCCGCGCGAAAACCTAATCCCATGTCCTATTTCCTTGGGCTCCGCGCGAAAGCCTCATCCTAATTCCTATCTCATTGCCCTCCTGCGAAAACCATTTCCGAACTCCATGGGCTCCGCGCGAAAACCTGATCCTAATTCTTTGGGCTCCGCGCGAAAGCCATATCCTGACTCCCGCCCCCCCCTGCGAAAACCTTATCATAACCCACTTGCCGCCATGCGAAAACCACATCCGAACCCCATGGGCTCCGCGCGAAACCCTATTCTGCATTCCTTGGGCCCCGCCCGAAAAGCTTATCTCAAATCCCAGCCCCCTCCCCCCCCCACGAAAACCTCATCCTAACCCACTGACCCCCCCCCCGTGAAAACCGCGCCCGGACTCCATGGGCTCCGCGCGAAATCCAAATCGGTTGTCCTTGCGAACCGCCCGAAAATTTAATTTAACTCTCGCCCCCCCCCCCGGACGAAGATCTATCCTTGTCCTAACTCACTGGCCCCCGTGCGAAAACCATATCCGAACTCCATGGGCGCCGCTCGAAAACCCAGTCCGAATTTCTTGGGGCCTGCGAGAAGATCTCATCGGAAGTCTGGTGCCAAAACTTTATCCTAACCAACTGGGCGCCCTACGAAAACCACGTCAAGACTCCTGGGGCTCCGCGCGAAACCTATTCCGAATTTGATGGTCTCCGCTCGAAAGCCTTCTCCTAATTTTACGAAAATCTTATCAGAAATCATTGGGCTCCGCACGAAAAGCATTCCCAACTTCGAGGGCCGGCAATCCTCCCTCGTCGTCCTGTCCCCACGTCCATTTCAGTCCTCATCCTCTGCATGCCTTGCGGGCCTCGGACTCTTCCATCGCCCCGCGCCCTTGTCTTGTCCCCCGGGGGAAGCGCGAAAGGCTCGAAGATATTCGCGCCCCGCGCTTCGCGAGCCCCTCGTCTTGTCCCAGGGCCCAGGGGGGGGCGCGAAAGCGCATAGTTATTCGCGCTTCGCGCAGCGCGAAGCGCGAAACTAGGAACCCTTGATTCGGCATCCTTGCGTTCAACAGCGTGCTGGGGTGGATGTTTAAGGGGCTGAACAGGGGATTGCATGGTCGTCGGTGACGGGGTCAGGGGGCCGCTGCGTGCTTTTGAAGCTTTTTGCAGCGGCCGCGTGGACAGCCGTCGCTGTTCGCCCTGTCGCGGGGCTACGCGCCCGCGAAAACGCAGAGTGGCCCCTTGGGGCGGGCCGCGATTGGAAATGAAGTGCGCTTCTCCTCGCCATTCCCTCGTCATTGCTGTATTCGCCCAGGCCACCAGTTGTTCATCTCCCCCTCTCACTACAGCTTGAAAGGCCAAATGTGCCCCAGGTCCCCCCTCTGAAGACCATCGTCTTCAGGGGCCATTATTTGGTATTTTCCGGGGGGGGGTCGCCGATAACCAACAAGGGGGGCGGAGCAGCTCGTGGACCTGCCTTGCTATGCGACGTTTGTGCCGAGCTCGGGGCGTCTCGGCCATCGCCGCCGATTTCTGTCTGCGTTGCGCTCCTGTGAAGAAGGGTGCCTTTTTTCTTCTCCTGTGGTCTTGACCTCGCCGAGCTCGAGGCCGCGAGATGCATGGGAAGCAAGCGGGGCGCATGTAGTCTGATTGAGCGGGCTCGCCAGCGGGTCCATGGTAAAGACCCTTCTGGCAACTTCTACACGCGGGCCGCTGAACCCCATCCAGCGCGGTCGCGCGCTGCCTTTGCTGGTGCGCTCTAAATTTCCGGGGCCAGGTATATCGGGTGCTCTTCTGGGCGCTTCACGCAGTGAGCGGTTATTCGGCTCTGGCCAGCCTGCTGCTTGGTGCCAACAGAGTTTGCAGGTGCTCATCGAAGATTTTGGCGTCCTGTCGGGCCGTTGCCCTCGATATTGTGCTCGCGGAGGTTCGACGTCTTAGGCATCCTGGCTGTCTGGCTGAAATAGAGTTGGGGCATTGGGATGGTTTGCCCTTGCACGTGATCCTGTGCGTTTTGACGGATCTCGGCCGCTCGACCCCTAGTCGTCCTCGCCGCAACCGCAGCGGATCGAGTTTTAAGCTCGCGGCTGGTTTCAGACAGCACGTGCTTCTCGGAGATGTTGGCGGCCTGTCGGGCCGCTGCCCTCGAGATTGTCCTCGCGGGGTCTCGGTGTTTTAGACATCCTGGTTGGTTGGTAGATATTGAGTTGAGCTTGGGATGATCATGGTGGTGATTGTGATGGTTTTGTTGGCTGTGATGATGTTGGTACTGGTGACAGTGTTGATGATGGTGTTGGCGATGCTGATGTTGATGATGGTGGCTGGTGCTGCTGAATATGATAATGCTGATGTGATGATTATGCTGACGCTGTTGATGCTGATTTTGATGATCATGATGCTGGCTGGCCTTAGAAGTGATGATGACGATGCTGATGCTGATGCTGATGCTGATGCTGATGCTGATGCTGACGACGATGCTGAGGATGGCGATGCTGATGCTGACGCGGCTGATGACGGTGATGTTGATGGCGATGGTGCTGGTGGCGAATGACGATGATACTGTTGATGATTGTGGCGGTGGTGGTGATGACGACGACGACGCGATGATGTTGAGGATATGATGATGGATGGATGGATGGTGATGACGATGATGGTGGTTTTGATGATAATGAGGAGGAGGAAGACGACGACGAGGAGGAAAAGGAGGAAAAATAATTGGAAGAGGCAACCCGCATCTTGGGGCCCTCGTGGGATGCTCGTGTGGCGCTGTTGGGCGCTTTCGGGGCCGTCTTGGGACCGTTTTGGGGTCCTCTCGGGGCCCTCGTGGGGCTCTTTTGGGGCCTCCTTGGGAGCCCTGTCAGGCCCTGTGGAGACATCTTGGAGGTCGTCGATCAAAAGGAGGGGGGGGGGATTTCCGCCCCCCCTGGGAGCCATCAACATCGCCTCTTGAGGCCCTCCTGGGCCGCGCCCCTGTGGCCGTCTCGGGCATATCTTGGGCCATTTTGGGGCCGCGCCGAGACTCAAAGCGCATCGCAAGCGAGAAGGCCAGAAGACACAAATCATTGACAGTTTAGGTTTTTGATGGATTGGGTCTTCTTGGGGGGTCCTGACAGGGTTCCGAGAGCAGTTGGAACCGTCTTGTGGTCCTCGTCGGGATTCTTGGAGGTACGGTAGGTTCATACGGCGAGGGCTCTCAAGGTTGGATTCTGCGACGCGGAAGCACCGAGGGACACGGTGACACCTCCTGGACCCGACGGAATTTATCCTTGAACGATCGGGGCCGCGATCGATTCAAGGTTGAACGATCGACGCGGTGTCGAAAACCTTTGCGCGCGCCGACTCCGCAAGAATATATATATATATATATATATATATATATATATATAATATACATATATATATATATATATATATATATATATATATTTGTATGTCGGAAGCGATTTTGAGCCGTTTTCGGTTACCTTGAGCCATTTTGGAGGACATCTCGGAGTGTCGGACGCCCTTCTGGAGCTATCCAGGGCGAAACAGGACCCCCTGACACATCGCGGCCCGCCCCCAAAAACCTGAGAGAGGGGAGAGGAAACGTACTCCTTCCCGAAGGGACGAGGGGTTTTCCAAGAGGAAAAACATCACGATTCCCCAGAAAATCTGGGAAAACATGGGAAGCGGGGGGGAAGACAAACGCCCAGAAAATACGGGAACACATGGGGAAGCCGGTTATTCGTGTGTATTTATTTGTTTGTCCCAGGGCCTCTTCAAAGCAAGCGCTGCCAGACCACCCGAGCTGGAACTCGTGTGCTGCGCACGGAGCCGCAGAGCCCGAACTCTCCGGCGCGAGGGCTGCTGCGACCCCGCTCGGGCGCGGCACGCCCCCTCTTGCGCCCAGTCGTTGGAAGCGGGGTTGGTTTTAAGCTCGCCCGGCTCTTGTTTCGCCAGGAGGGAAAACAACACACACACAGAGACAATGAATCGTCGATCCCCCGGAGAAAACATGCGAAAATATGGGAAGGGGGGGGGGGAGACAAAAAGCCCAGGAAATATGGGAAACAGATTGGGAATCCTGTTGCTAATGTCTACTGATTGGTGTCCCAGGGCTCCTTCATCTCGTTCTCCCCTCCTCTCCCCGCCCCCCCCCTTCTCCTCCGCGGCTGCGGCGTGGCTGCTTCACGCGGGGGGCATGGGCGAGGACGGTCCTGCGGCAGAGCACGTCGCCGATCCCCCCGGTCCGATGGCACTCGGTGGCATCTCAGGCGTGGCCCCGATGGGAGCAGGGTCTTCGGGAGCGGGCCGTTCGCGAGTGCCTTCCACCCATCAGTCAGTACCATCGCGCGCCAGGAGGAGGAGGAAGAGGAGGAGGAGCAGGAGGAGGAGCAGGAGGAGGACCACTGTGGGCTCTTCCGTACCCTCCCTTCAGTGCTGAGCTCTGGGCGGGGAAGAGGAGCTCGTCCCTCCTCCTCCTTCCCCTCCCTCCCCCTCCTCCTCGTCCTCCTGCCCCTCCTCCTCCTCCTCCTGCTGCTCCTGTATGGGTGATGAGAATATTTCTTGTGCTTCGGCAGGGAGGGCGGGGGAGTAGGCGGGGCTTGCCGGCTTGCTCGAGCTGGCCAGTCCGATTGGTCCTAATTTCAGAGGAGAGACATGCGATGACCATGACCAAGATGCCCCGGGATTTTGTCGACACCGGTTATGGTCACGGTCCTCCCAGCGCGCATTTGGGGCGTCGTCGTTGTCTTGTCGCGCGTTCGGTGCGTTTCCTGTCCGCCAGACGACGCATCTGGCGTCGCCAGCACGCTCGCCACCTTGTCTTGCCCACGCGCGCTTGGCGTATGGCTGCTTCGTTCGTTCGTTCGATCTTGGCCACGGTCCATGCAATATGTCAGGAGCGAAAGAAGGACGTACACGTCCATGAATCCACGCTGGTTTCGGGAATACGCATGGCGCGAATGTTCGTATCACGCGGCCGGTCTCGCGGATCGAGGGGCCGTGTTCATGTACATAGCTGGGCGCGCACGTCTTCTGTGGGCTCCCGAGTCCGTGCATGCTCGCGCTGGGGAGGGGGTCCCGCGCGGATCGAAGCAGCCCGCGCAGGCCCATTTTGCCTCTCCTCACCCTCCTGTCCTCCCCCCCAGGACATCGACGCCCTGCGGTCGCACTACAGCGCTGGCCGCGCGACGACCTTGCGGGGGGGTACCAGGTTGAAACAGATCCCTATCCCTATGTTTGACATCACCTCGCCTCGATGCCGGTCTTACGGATTCCCTCAGTTTCTGAGGGCCTATCCCTGAGATTGTCCTCGCTTTTTGCTCTCCCATCTTAGAGATAGGGACAAGCTCGAGGCTGGTTACGGGGGGGGGAGGGGGCGCGAAGAGCTTGGCGCGGGGAGCAGCCTGCGGGCCCCGAGTTGTCCCGCACTCGGAGGAGGAGAAGGCACCGACACCGCTGCCCTTCCCTCGTGCTTTTCGGGCCGGGCGAAAGGGGGGGATTGGGAAAGGGGGGGTACGAAATTTGCTGCATGCAGCTGGTTTCGGCCTCACCGAGGGGCCCGTTCCTCGATACATAGCCGCCTCCGGCGCCAGGAGGCGCCAGGAAAATCAGCTACGCGAGCTGATTTTCAGACCCCCCCCTTGGCTATCCCCCCCTTTCGCCCGACCCGAGTTTTTCGCTTGTGTTGGGCCTCCCGGGAGGGCTTCGTCGCCGCTGGTGGGATTCGCCCCGAGGTTCTGGTCTTGGGAGTGGCGGTGTCGGTATGTATATGTTCTGGGTTCCCCGGAGCCGAGGTGGTTCTGGCATCCCGACGATCCGACCAGATGGCCCGGCATTTCCACGGCGTTGTTGCGCATCTTGATTGCACCCGGTCTGGTTCGATTCCGACTCCGTGCTGGCCCGGCCCGATCCAATGCACATTATCGATCGGATCCGATTTCCCGATCCGATGCCGCGCCAAGTGGTCCAAGACAGTCAGGCGCTGGTCAGCACGCGGTGGGGTGCACCAGAGGCGAGTTGAGGCACGACAGCGAGAAGAGACAAGAAGGAGCCCGCTCAGACCATGAAAGCTGTCGCGGGGATGCTGCAGCAGAACCTGCACGTGAGCTGCGCACAAGCAGCGGGGGCCAGGGCCGGCTTGAGGTGGAAGACCTTGAAGTGGTGCAGGGCCCAGGACGGAGAGGGCCGATCACCACCTACCAAACCACCCCAACCCCAACCCGAAGGCCTCAATTTCCCCTCCATTTCCAGTGGGGGGGGGGTTGGGGAACGTTGAAAAAACACATGGAACCCGTACCCCCCCCAACCCAAAATTCGGGTCAAATTCGGGTCTTCGGGTTGGGTTGGGGTGGTCTGGTAGGTAGTCAGGCCGATGAGACTGGCAGCAGGGCGAGACGGACGGAATGGCGCAGGCGTTTGAGTCGCGACTCATCGAGACGGAGCCGAAGACCACAAAGAGAAATACCTTGGAGTGGCAGAAGTGAAGCGGCCGCACTTGAACGGGCACAAAGGACCGAAACTGAAGAGAGGCCCAAAGGCTCAGACAGCAACATAATCCAGACAGACACACTGGGTGAAAGACCGAATGGTGACGGTCGGGAAAACGCACTGGGGTAGACCGTGCAGAGGAATACCTTGCACGGGTGGACAGCCGGGACGTGCGGCTGTTCGGCGCAAGCTGAGCGGCCGCGGGCAGGCACGCCAATGCCCCACCCCCCTACGCCCCTCCGGAGGGCCGGGGCCGTGCGCTGCGCGGCTTAATGCGCGACGCTACTTGCCGGCACACTGGATAGTTGATACGATCAGCAACGTACGTCTTCCGAGCCACATGCTACGATGTACCATTCAACGTGCGAGCGCCCACTGAGTATTGCGTGCTGGCTAAAGCACTACGTCTCTCCACTAAATACAACTGCCACCAGCACTGCCAACATCGCTTGGGGTATCCATAGTGCGACTAGCACTAACATGTCCGTTGGTCTTGTAAACAACTGCCAAAAACATGTGGCATTGATAGCGTCAATGGTTTTCGTGTATGTGGCAATAGTTCAATGACATGATGAGGTGGATGACGATGATGATACCAGGTCGAAGGATCGGGGGATGCGGAGGAGGATGAGGAGGAGGAGAGGGAAGAGCACCATGATAATGGAGACAGACAGCAGGACGAGAATGCGGCAGATGAGGACGAGGAAGAGCAGGAGGAGGGCGCAGAAGAAGTGGCAACATGATGCAGCCAAGACGATAATGTTCTTGATCGTACCGGTCCTTTGCATGTTGTTCGTTGCTTGGCTGCTGTCATAATTATCGTTACCTCTGGTTCTCGCGTCGTGGCTATGCTCACTTCGCTTGGGAGCGTGACCATTCATGCTCCCCGTTCAATACCTTTGGTCTTCCCCCCTCTCTTCTCTGCTTCCACTTCCTCGGAGTCGAAACCGTGTACCCTATTGCTCTGCGCCTGCGCTGCAGTGGTCATGTGAGCGCCCTGACTGACAGGCAGTCGAGCGATGACCGCCGAGGCCAATACATCTGTACTATTGCCCGTTCTCCCTTTTGCCTTCTGCCAGTGCTTTTTTTACTTCTGGCAGGTGCCAGACTTTTAGCGCACCGGTGGCAGATGATATAATTCTGGGCCATTTTCGTATCAGCCTTTCCCCCGTCATTTTCCTCGCCTCCTCCTCCTCCCCTCCCCTCCGAATCGGTGTCCCGAGTTTCGGCCACGTCCGCCGGACAGATGTTCGGACTCGATAGGGCGTGATTTGTGCTGGTTCCGTTTGCGCGGAGCCGGCTTTGGCTTTCGACTTTCTTCGGGGTGCGCTTCGGATATAGCCCTCTTGAGGGGCAGCGGACTCCTCCTTCTCCTCTGCTTTCTTGCAGTGGAAAAAATGTTCTTGATCGTACAGGGGATGATGTCGCAGGATCAATTTGACAAATATAATGAGACAGTGAGGATGAGACGGCTTGTCAACATCGCTCTGCAGCAGCACGTACTCGACCAGTACGACAGCATCAAAATGGCCGCCCGCAGGGCTCTTCCTCGTGGACGGTAAGGAGCTCAAGACGCAGCTGGCGCAGGCTCCGCGTCGGCGGGTCACCTCCAGCCGGAGATTCCCATTTGCCTTCCTGTTCCGTTTCTTTCTCTCCCCTCTCTTTCTCCTCTTCCTCTTCCTCCCCCTCCTCCTACTCCTCCTCATCCTCCTATGTCTCCTCCACTCGCTCCCTTCGAGTTTCATCGCTCCGTCGGTCGTCACTGCCTCTAAGTATTGCTAACCCGACCCTTATTCCCATCCCCAGCTGGGGATATACCCCTCGAAACCCGAAGGAGACACACTATATCCCCATCTAGGGGGGCAAATCGGCCAGTGGGGCCCAGGCCACGCCCATGGGGATAGATGTCTGTCAAACGATGTTCATCCCTCCTCACCTCTTAACCTCCAGTCTTCTTCCATACCGATCCTTGGCTTTTTCTCAACACGCCACCTCCTTCCGAACTCTTACCCCCAGTTTCTTTTTCAATTCGTCAATTCGCGTTCAATCCATCGCGCTGATATTTTTTACTGCTCCCGAATTTCCTCGTGGGCCCCACCCTGCTTCTGCAGCGTTCCCATCCGTCCCGTCCCGCATCTCCTGCTCCATCATCCCCCATCCTCTTCCCCCTCCTTGTCCTCGACCTGCGCCGACTTGCTCACCTGGGCGCAGCGTCGCTGCGCGCCGCCGCAGTGGCATCAGGAGCAAAGCCCGGCTCCCTGCTGAGGCGGCGCGGTTCATCTCTCCCGCCCCCGACCTGATCCTCCCACGCTTCCGCCGTCAACGACCTCCCCTCCTTCCGGGCGCGACCTTCCTTCCGATCGAGCGGATCCTCGGGGCCGCCCTCGATCCGATCGACCTGCGCTTCCGTCGTTGGCAGTTCGCCGCCCCGTGCCCCTCGCACGGCACTGCGCCAGGTGCCCCTGCGCGTGCTGCGGATCATGTCGGACAGCCCGGAGCCACACCCCCAGGAGTTCGGGCGCGCGGGCGGGGACGAGTCGAGGAGAGGAACGGGAGGGGGAGCGCGAAAAGCTGGCAGCGAGGAGGTCGGGCTGCCTGCCTAGCCCCGCCACGGTGCCAGCGCAGCAGGGCAGCAAGATGGAGGTCGAGTCGGAGACCCGCTCCAGGGAGGCGGCTTGCTTGATCTTGCGCGGATCTTGGACACCCCCTCCTGGCAGGCGATCGCGAACATTGATCAAGGGGGCGTGGATTAGCGACGGTTCCCGCTTCCATGGGAAATCGTGGATATCCGTCGCCGAACGAGGCGGCATTGGCCGCATTTTGGGGAGGGCACCTCCCCCGATCCATGGATTTGGCGACCGCGCGCCGAATCCATGGATCGCTAATCCATGTTTGCGCGCCCCCGAAGGATGGAGGTTGAGTCGGAGACCCGCTCCAGGGCGGCGGCTTGCTTGAACTTGCGCGGATCTTGGACACCCCCTCCTAGTCCGCAGCTTCCTTTTTCTTGCCTCTGTTCCATCGTGCTCCTTGTCTTTCTTGAAGGCGTGTCCTGGAGGCCCTTCTGGGCTCTCTTGAGAGCGTGTTGGGCGCTTCTCGGGCCCGTTGAGTGCACGTCGGTGGTCTCGGGGCAGTCACGCACGCAATGGTTCCACAGGGTTCTCCCGAAAAGGCTCGATTGAACTGTCTTGGGGAAGTCTCTGCAGGTCTTGCGCCTCCGGCGCCGCTCCTGGCGCGCTCCGCGCGCCAAGGAGGGGGGTCCAGCGCCGATCCGAGAAGTCCGCGCGGACCTCGGAGTTTTCATGTTCGTGTCATCGTTCGTTCCCCTAACAGAGGACGGCTCAGATCAGGAGGTCCGAGGGCCTCTGAGGAGCCCCGCCGCCTTCTGAGAATGCCTGCCCCGTCTCACATCCTCTCTTCGCGCGCCGCCAAATATGTACCAGCATTAGAAGACACGGAATAACAGCTCCACCAGGAAGCGCGCGCCCCACCATGCCGAGGGGTGCAGCGACGGGCGGCGGGGATGGACGCAGAGGAAGGGGATGGGCATGGAGGTGTGGAGGGCGAGGACGAGGAGTACGATGAAGTCGGGCCTGTCCCCCATACAGGGGGATTTTCGACGAAAAATAAAAGATACCCCAAAAATAGTCACAAACAAATCCAAAAACAGTCTGGGGACTATCTTTTGAGTATTCTTGACCTTTTTGGGGTATTTTGGGGATGTGTTTTAGTTTTCATCGAAAATTCCCCTGTAGGGGGACACGCCCGACAAAAGAGTACGATGCGGGACATCTCGAGGAGGGTGAGGTCGAGGAAGGCGTGGGTGAGAAGGACGATGAGGACGGGGAGCAGGTTGAGGGCGCGGACAACGATTCTGAGGGGGGGTGGGGCATGTCGGCCAGGAGCCTCTGTTTGTGCCACGTAGAGATCGGGGGGGTTCTCAAGAAAGTGGTCTCGCTTGCACTAGGGCTCCTCCGCCTGCATGCGTTTGTGGGCACTGCACGTGCTTCTGCCCGCGTGCGAGCGCGGTGTTACCATGCAGGGCGTCGCCCTCTGCCGCCGGCCCCATTCCCTTCTGCTTGTCTGCGGGATTCGGTCCACCAGTTTGCCTAGTCGGCTGGCTGATTGGTTGGTACACTCTAGGCGATGCTTAAGAAAACCCAAGTTTTCGGCCAGAGTCTCGATTATTCTTAATGTTTCAATGTCAATCCCAAGATTTGAATAGACATTCTGGGTTTTTATTCAAATTTTGAGACTATGAATTTCTTAACCCATGATTTCTAAAGCATTTCGCAGGGTGTAGGCTGGCAGCGGCTGGCACATCGGCCGGCTGGCTGGCTGCCCGCATTGGCGGCTGGCAGATCCGTGCCTGTGGCTTGCTGGTGGGCCGGGGAGCCGGCGTGGCCTGCTGGTCGGAAAGGTGGTTTGGGTGGCTGGCCAGTCGGAGGAGCGGACCCGTTGCGTTGTTGTACCGGGGATCGTAGCTTCTCAGAGCCCCGAATCATCAGGGGTGACTCGGGTCAGGGTTAACTCGGGTTCCTTTTTCGGGAATCCGAACCCGAGTCACCCCGGACCCGAGTTACCCCGGATAATTCGGGCGTCCAGACGAGCGTGGTCCGAAAAGGTACCCAAACGGTACCTAAACGACCCCCCTGGGGCTCTGGAGGGGCCCGAAAGGGGCACGAAAGGTGACCTTTTCTGACCCCCCCATTTGTGACCCCCCCATTACGCGGCGCCCAAGAGCCCCACATCATCAGGGGTGACTCGGGTCAGGGCTAACTCGGGTTCCTTTTTCGGGAACCCAGACCCGAGTTACCCCAGACCGGAGGTACCCCGGATAACTCGGGCGCCCAAGCTTCGGGGGCCGTGGCCTCGGGAGCGCGGATGCACAGGTTGTCACACATTGGATCGTACACCCTGGGCGATGCCTAAGAAAACCTACGTTTTCGCCCAGGGTCTCGATGATCCTTACCTTTGCGATGTGAATCCCAAGGTTTTGACAGAAGTTCTGGGTTTTATTCCATTTCTGAGACTATGAATTTCTGAACCCATGATCTCTTGAGCATTTCGCAGGGTGTAGCCTCGGGAGCCCGGGTCCATGATTTCTATACGAGGGGTCGGGGCCCGGGGAGCGCGGCTCCCACAGTTCCCACGAGGGGGCGGGGCTTTGGGGTCGCGGACCCACGGTTTGCCGTGGCGTGGGCGTGGCCTCGGAAGCGCGGATCAGTGGTTCTGCAAGTTTGGTTCTGGCTTGGGGATCGCGGATCCATAGCTTGTCGTGAGTTGCACATCTGATGCTGGCTTCGGGATCGCGGATCCATAGCCTGTCGTGCGGGAGCTTGGCCTCGGGAGCGCGGAGCCGTTGTCGGAAGGGCGTCGTGAAGTGATTCACCGCTTCGGCGTAACGTTATGAGAGAGGGGAGTCCGGGGGAGAGACGCGCCCCCCAAATTCAGGAGGGGAAAGATCACACAGACACAGTGAATCGTCGATTCCCCAGAAAACATATGGGAAAATATGGGAAGTGGGGGGGAAGACAAAAAACCCGAAAACATGGGAAAATATGGGGGACCCTTGTATTTGCGTGTGTATTTATTTGTGTGTCTCAGGGCCCCTTCACCAATATCCGAACCAAACCCTCGTTGAGTCATTCTCAGTTGGATTGGGTTTCAGAGAGAAGGAGCTTGAGGGGGAGACCGCATAATGCTTCCCAAGATTCGTCAAACTGCAGATTCGCGTGAGAGGTCCTCTCATAATGGAGGCTTCAAGGGAGTTGTTTCTCAAAGCTGGCCTGTGTTTCTTCAAGTAGGGCCGATCCGTGCTCGAGTGGGCTCCAGGATGGCCCCAAGAGAGCCAGCATAAAACCCCAGTATGCCTCGAACCTGTTCCAGGACGCCTCGGAGGGATTTCGAAACCGGCGATGCTGCGTGATAAAAACAGTGTCTTCACCCGACCAGTCGCCCGAGGCATGCGTGGCATAGTAGGCGCCAACAGGTGGCCAGCTGGCTAGAACGGTCAGGTGGGTTGGCACGAAGGCAGGCCCACGCAACCTATGTGCTCTCAAGTTGTTTTTTGGACGGGCGAGGAGGGGGAGGAGGAGGAGCGAGAAGGAGGAGGAGGAGGAGGCGGAGGAGGAGCGAGGAGGACAAGGAGCGAGGAGGAGAAGGAGCGAGGAGGAGAAGGAGCGAGGAGGAGGACGAGCGAGAAGCAAGGGGCGAGACGCGAGAAGCGAGAAGCGGGGAGGATACGGGAGGAGGTGGAGGAGGACGAGGACGAGGAGGAGGAGGAGGAGGAGGGGCGAGGAGGAGGAGGAGGAGCGAGGATGAGGCAGAGGAGGAGGAGGAGGAGGAGGAGGACGAGGGCGATGGAGCAGAACTGTGACGAGTTTTACCATATCTACCGCCTTCGACCCCATGTTTCGAATGGCGATGAGCGGGTGCTTGCTGTGTTTGTTACGACTCGAGCCTGTTTGACACTGAGTAGCACCGAGGAGAACGAGGAAGAATGATGAGACGAGGAGCGCACAGGAGGAGGAGGGGCGCGGAGCGAGGAGTAGTAAGTAGTGAGGAGGAGCAGTTAATGAGGGCAAGAGCCAGTTGTACGCAGCAGCAAGCAACAGCGACGATCACCAAGCAGCAGCAGGCATTGGCGAGCAGCATCAAGCAGCCGCGAGCTGCGGCAATCGGGGAGCATCAGCAACACAGAGGCTCAAGCAGCTACGTTCGCAGTTGTACCCGACCATTTTGTACAAATGGCTCGTGGCGTTGAGAGCGCATCTCTATCGTACATTGTCTGTCTCCCAGAAGGCCTATCATCTCATATGACGTGCTTCGGGGCGAGGCGAAGGTGTGTTTTCGGACGCGGGCATCCTTTGAACCTCGGAACATCACGTTCTGGAGATCTGGGCAGCCGTGCTCCGAAAACGGTTGACTGGACAATCAGGCTCTGCCAAGCTGTTGAGCTCCCAGAGGAGTTGAGGTGTTCAGCTGCTGAAGCCCGCGCCCCTCTGCCTGATCGCCCCCCGCAAGGGCGGCTGGCAGGTGCAATGGGCATGCTGTCGTAGTGTGAAACATGACGTGGCTTATATTTCTCAGGAAGACGATGGCGGGAAAGGGGGAATGGGAGTCGGCGGCGAGACTGGGGGGCACGTGAGGAGGGGTGGGCCTTCTCAGAAGGCCTCGAAGGCCTTTCCCCGAAGACGCGAGTAACTCCGCAGAAGGTGCGAGGGTTTCTGAGAAGCCCCGCCGCCTTCTGAGAAGGCCTGCTCCTTCTCACTTCCCCCTTGGGCGCGCCGCCGAGAGAGGGATGTATGCCAAGTGATGTGCATGTTTACGCGTGCGCAGGCTGCACGGCAAGACGCACGGCTAAGATGCATCCCCCCATTTGCGTTCATAGGGGAGGCAGAGCCCACCTTGGATCTGCTCTTGCAGAAGGAGGAGGCCCACGTTGCGGGGCATTCAGAGGGATGTACCTGGGAATGATGCTGGGTACCATGAGCAGCGGTGCTGACCGCGAGAGAAGGGCCGCATGGGAGCTGGTGTAGTGGAGAGCGTTAGCATACGGTGGGCACGAGTTTGGCCACGCAGGTCTTCCGGAAACAAGCAGACTCAGGTAATCTCTGTGATCCCATGCCACTATCCACCAGGTGGCTACGTGCAAACCTGCGAACGCAAGATGTGCCTCCTCACAGGGGGGATCTACTCGATATCCCATTAGATGCCTTGCGGGTAGCATCATGCCAGTGAATACGCTTAGCGTCAGCTGGTACCCAGCTGCCTGCAGCAAGGCCCGTCACAGTGCCAGCACAGCACTTAGTGCAGCGACGCTTCGAGCAGTCCACATGGCCGTAATGTGTGACACCTCTCGTTTCTATCATTTGAATTGTTTTCATGGGGGCTACCTGGGCCGTCTTGGGGCTGTCTTGGGGCTGTCTTGGGCTCCTGACGGCATTTCTTCTCAAGTTGTCCTCCCGTGTTTGAGCGATGAGGGCGTTCCTCGAGAGCCTCCTGGCTTTCCTTGTGATGCTGTGGAAGCCTCTTGGGAGGCTTTTGACATCGTCAAGCGATGCTGGGCAATCATGGTGGCTTCCGTGGTCTGGGCCCAACGGAAGCGTCAGGGCATCTAGAAAACCTCGGGTGGGGGGGGGCCCGTGACTGCGATTGAGCGAGTGGGGAGATGACATGCAACGCGTGGCAGTGAGGGGCCACGTGCGAGGGATGGTGGGGGATGGGCGAGGGATGGTGGGGGATGGGGGAGGGAGACGTGGACGTGGGAGGGGAGGAATGGAGGGAGGAGTGGAGGCAGGGAGGGATGCAGGAAGAAGAGGAGGAGGAGGAGGAGGAGGAGGAGGAGGAGGAGGAGAGAGGAGACAGGAGTGAGGAGTGAGGAGAAGGGAGGAGGGAGGAGGGAGGAGAGAGGAGTGAGGAGGAGGGAGGAAGGAGGAGGGAGGAAAAGGATGGATGGATGGAATGCCCATTGGGGGAGTGCACCGCACTGAATAATCTCAGCCAAGAATAAACTGGGATGAGAATCGGGGAGGGGATGTTGAGAGAGGCAAAAACCCTCTGATATCACCCGAAAACTATCCCCTGGATTGACCATCTCGAATGCTCTCCCGCACTCGAATTCTCTCCACCAAAGCTTTCATTCAGAGGGGGGGAGGGAGGAAGAGGAGGAGGAGGAGGAGGAGGAGGAGCAGGAAAACGGCACAGCCAAGACGTTGGAACGAGAACATGTTTGGCTCGGGAGGGCCTGTGGTGTTCGAGTTGTCCTTGGTTCCAGGTCGGGTAGCCTCACCGGTGGCCGAGACTCTCGCCGAGGGAGACAGAGAGAGAGAGAGAGAGAATGACCCTCCTCCCCCTCCTCCTCCTCCTCCTCCTCCTCCTCCTCCTCCTCCTCCTCCTCCTCCTCCTCCTTGGTTTCGAACGACGAGCTCGGCGACCAGAACTTGCACATTTTGGGCGAGATTGCGGAGTTGCTCGGGTGCCTGGACGGGCCATCCATCGTCGGCGGCGACTGGAACATCGACCTGCCTGTGCTGCAGGGCGCGGGTTGGGCGACCAAGCATCGTTTGCAGCTAGTAGGTCCGTCTGAGCCGACCTGCAATGGCAAGATTTTTGATTTTTTTGCTCTGTCGCAGTGCCTCCTCCCTTACGTGCACTCGACGAGGGCCCTCTTAGACACTCCTCGGGGGCCCCACGTTGCCACGCGCATGGAGCTTCGTGGGCTTTCGGGGAAAGCCAAGGTGTGGCAGCGAATCGTTCCAGGGGGCTTCGGGCTCGAGGTGCCCAGAAACTCCTTGGGCCAGGTTTTCCGGGGTCCCGCTCTATCTTGGAGTTGGGAGGCGGGTTTCTGGCCGGCCACTCCCACGCGCGCTGCTGAGGAGTGGTTCGACAAGGCCGAACAGTACTTGTGTAGCCTTCACGAGATCCCCGAGGCCCTCCAGCCCAGGCACTCGGGGCGGAGGGGGGGCTGTAGATTTCAGCATGTCCCCTTGGTAGCTTCTTGGGGGCAAGATTTAAAGCGTAGATCTTCCCCGGCCACGGTGCCGTGGTTGCAGCTTCGCCGCCTCGCCTGCCAGTTGCTTGCGCTTCCTTGCCCTCCCCCTTCTCCTCTTCCGGGCGGGGGCGGGGTGGCGCGGGGGAGGTTGGTGGGGCTGATGGTTTCTTTGGATTCTCGCCTGGGCCAGGCGGGAGAGCCGGAGCTACAAGGCAAGTCTTGCCTTGAAGTGGCCCAGGCTTTGCAACAAGATAGTTCGCGCGCTGCGATGCTTGCTGCGCTGACGGCTGAGTGCGACCGCCGCCTCGCAGCGGACGCTGCGGCGAGCAGGCAGTCCTGGCAGGATTTTGCGAAAGAGTCTGTGCTGAAGGGCGGGCGGGTGGCGCATCGTTTTTCGAAAGGCCCGAAACCGGACTCGGTCCCGCTCCACGGCTGTGTGGAGGAGGGGGAGCAGCCCCTGGCGGGCCAAGAAGCTTTGGAGGCCTTGCTGGACGAGTGGGTCCCAATCTGGGCGAAAGAGTCGCGCAGTGCGGAAGACCACCCCCAGACCTGGCCTGTATGTGTTGAGCTGCCGCCAATCACTGCCGCCGATGTGCACGCAGCCGTTGCAGGCTTCGCCAAGGGCACGGCCCTCGGGTGGGATGGGCTCCACCCCCGTTTGTTGAAGCAGCTCCCGGAGGAGTTTGCACAGCGTTTCGCAGACGTTCTGAATTCCTGGGAGAATGATCCTCAGGTAACTTCTTTGTGGCTCGTGCTGGTTGTTTTCCTGGACAAACCCACAGGCGGCGTCAGGCCGATTGGGCTCCTTCCGCTGTGGGCCCGGGTGTGGTCCAAAATTCGGCACCGGGAGTGCGCTCGGTGGGAAAAATCTCTGGGATCCAGCCTCTTCTGGGGCCAAAGCCGAGCCACGTCATGCGACAAAAGCGCATGGCTACACAATGCATTGTCCTCCTTTGCGCGGCTGCGCAATTTAGAATCAGGATCTGCATTTTTAGATTTAAAGAAGTTTTATGAAAACATCTCTCACCGCGAAATCCGGGCCGCGGCGGCCCACGTTAGTTTCCCGGACACCCTCCTGAGGGCTCTGTGTTGCGTCTATCGGGCCCCTCGGCGCGCGGTCCTCCAGGGGTGCACCAGCAGGCCTCTCGAGGCTAACGGGACTGCGATAGCGGGATGCTCGTGCGCCACGACGCTAGCCAAAGTGCTGCTCGTAGCCATTCTTCGAGAGGCAGCGGCGGCTGCTCCGATTGTGTATTTGAAGAATGTTATCGATGATGTTTCATTCCACGCGGTTGGAGGCATGGAAACTGTGTCCAAGCAATTGCCTCTGGCTTTCAACCGCGTCGTGGAGCAAGTCGGCAGCAAGGATTTGCCCATATCTTGGAATAAGGCCGGATTTCTCGCCAGCTCTAGCGAGTTGGCACGCAGCTTGTGCGAGCAATGGCCCATGGAGCTGGCGTCCCGCTCACAGTTCCACAGAGACTTGGGCGGGGACGCCACCGACGGGCGGCACCGCAGAGTGTCCACTCACCTTGATAGGTTTCTCGCTGCACGGAGTCGCGCGTTGAGGCTCAGGCTCTTGCAGAAAGGAGGTGCTAAGGTGTACCAGGTGCACAGAGCGGGCCCGACAGCTGTGGCGCTCTGGGGATCGTGCGTATATGGGGTCGCGGACACACGACTGCACCAGCTGCGAGTGATGGCTGCCCATGCGGAGGGGCGGCTGCCCCGAGGCGCTTCGACCGCACTTTTTTTGAGCTGCTCGAGGCGGGGGTGGCGCCGCGACCCGCTGGTCATCGCCACTGTTGATTCTGTAAAGCAATATGGAGAGATTCTATGGGATGGCCTCCTCGCGGCGGGCGTCCTTGAGACTCTCTTCCGTAACGGAGTGCACCAAGTGGCCAAGTCTCGCCCATGGGTCTCATGCCGGGATCCTGTTTCCGCCATGCTTATTTC
>CAUYUJ010016460.1:185000-205000 GCA_963575745.1 Prorocentrum cordatum | reverse complement strand
GACCTACAGCGCGACGGACAGGCAGGCGCAGCGCAGGGAGTTGGATGGCATGCCGAGGGCGCCAGCTGGGAGCTCTGGGCACTTGCAGCGAAGAGCGGCGCGAGCGAGAGCGAGCCGCGGGCGACGGGCGGCCCAGTCGCGAGCCCTCGGATGCAAAGTTGGCGCGAAGAAGCGAGGGGGCGCTGGGAAAGCGGGATGCTGAGGCGAAGGGGCGCACAGACAAGGCGGGCTCGCAGAGCCGCAGTCAGCGCTTGAGCGGGTGGCAAGGCCAGCTGGCGAGCGCCGCCTCGAGGGCGGCAGGGGGCTGCGTCGCCGCTCCAAGCCGGCCCCGCTGTTGCGGCCCAGGCGAGCGGCAGAGTCTGCGGATGCTGCCCGCCCCGACAGAGCGCCGGCGGTGGCTCTGGCGACGCGGGCGCTTGTAGAATCGGAGTTGGCCCGCGGTGGGCATTGCTGCGCTCCCCGCCGTCGCCAAGGTTGACTTCGTACCCAAGGATATCCGCGGGTTCACTGGCCCACTCCTTGAAGTTGGCTTTGGGCCCAGTGCGAGCTTCAAGATTTCATCGGCTGGATAGTCCTGCTGTCGGCTCGTCTTTCTCGCTTGCCTGTTTGGTTTCGTTTTCCGCCCTGGCACCGCGTATTTGTCGTTGCCGATTGATGGTGGCCCGCTGACTGATCGTCGGCACGCTATGTAATCAGCCGTGGGTTGGCGAGAAAACATCGGCTCCCCGCCAAGGTGGTCGTCTTAAGCTTGCCGGCAGGTTCCCACGCGCACGGTGGATCTCGGCCCGGTGCCGCTCCTACCGCCTCCTCCTGCCCCTCTTGCCGCACTCCTCCCCCCTGCGCCTCCCTGCCTCCCTCCCGCCAGGGGGAGGGGGAAGGGGAGGGGGAGGGGGAGGAGGAGGGAGGAGGAGGAGGAGGAGGAGGAGGAGGAGGAGGGAGGAGGGAGGAGGAGGAGGAGGAGGAGGAGGAGGAGGAGGAGGAGGAGGAGGAGGAGGAGGAGGAGGAGGAGGAACTCCTTCCCTCCCTCCCTCTCTCCTCCGCGAGCGGCGTCCGTGCACGGCTGGCGTCCCGCCCGGGCGCTTCCCTCGCCTCCCTCCCGCTGGCTCGGGCGCGGGCGCGGCCTAACCTTTGGCCGCCTCCTGCTCCTCTTTCCCGCCCAGGTAGTCGAGGTTTGAAGTTCCTGCTGGGGAGCTGAGACCCCTTCAGGATGTATCGAAGAGGAAGAAGAATCGCCATCAACATCCACTTTCGGAGGTTCGCGCGTATTTCTCGAATCCGCACTGGGCCTTCCAGGCGGCGCCTCCTGCGCCGCCCCTGGCGTTTTCCGCGTTCTAGGGACTGGTGGTCTAGCGAAGGCCGAAAATAATTGCGCGGACCTACGAACATTCTTGTTGATGTCGATGTTTCTTCTTTTGCGGTTGGGAGGTGAGACCGCTTCAGGGTGTAGGGTCTTGAGGCTGCGTTCGGATGAGGCGGCGAGCTCCACTTTTCGCAGGATTCCCGACCCACAGGATCTGCCACATGTGCCATATCCACTGTTGCAGGAGGGAGAGGGGAAAGAGGGGGCGGGGGAGATGAGAAGATGGAGAGGTGGAGAGGGGGAGAGGGGGAGAGGGGGAGAGGGGGAGAGGAGATTGGGAGGGAGAGGCGGAGATCAGGGGAGTGGAGAGGAGGAGAGGACAAGCTAGGTACGCTCGCGTCATATCTGACGTCATACCCTTCCCTCCCATCCCCTACCATGGCGCAGACCTCGTCCCTACTCGCCCGATCGGATGTCGTAGCATGACATAGCATTACATGTCAGAGCATGGTGTTGAAGATTAACGCGTAGCATGACATAGCATGGCGTGGCGACGCCCCAAAATGAGGGGGGCGCTTCTGCGGCCCAGAAAATTAAATAATCGACACCGAATGTGCAATCACATCCGATGGTTTCTTCGAGAGGCCGTTTTTTTGATTTGGAGGTTCTTTGGAAGGACCGACAACCATGCCGCGGCATGGGACAGGAAATACTGACGCCAGCGCTGCAGCGGGAGCACGATTCGGAACGAGCGGTAGCCCGAAAATGAGGCCAACGTTTAAGCGAGAGCAGCATTTTGAAAAACAACCAAACGTGCAAGAGCGGAAATGAGAATCGTAGCTTGACATAGCATTGCATGGCGACGCCCCAAAGAGGGGGGGGCTTTGCGGCCCAGAAAATTGAATCATCGGCACCGAATGTGTACGTATTCACTTTCGATGGTTTTTGTTGGGGGGGCATTGTCTAGATTTGCAGGCCTATTTGGAAGGACCGAAAACCATGCCGCGGCATGGAACTGGAAATAAGTACGCCAGCGCTGCAGCGGGAGCACGATTCGGAACGAGCGGAATCCTGAAATGAGGCCAGCGCTGCAGCGGGAGCACGATTCGGAACGAGGGGTAGCACGACAATGAGGCCAGCGCTTCAGCGGGAGCTCGAAAACAAACCCAAGCGAAAACCGGTTTCCCGGGGAATCTTGTGTGTAAAAATCTTCACGCGGAGGGGGGTTGACCATTTCCCGGACGCCACCAAGGGAGAGAGGAGAGTAGTATTCATAGTGTTTAGTTGTGGCGAGGGGACTGTCGGAAGCCGGGCAAGGACTGCTAAATCCGTGGCTGCTAAAATCGACCTCCAGGGAGTTGTCTTCGTCCTTCTGGGAAGAAGCCCGTTGACTGTTTAGCGTGCCGCGCTGTTCCCTGGACGATGACGTTGACGAAGTGTATGGTGCTCTTTCCTGGCTAAACCCTGACTCGGCAACCCCCAGGCGTCCGTCTATCAGCACGGTGACCCTCCAGGTATATACAGGAAGGGATGAGAGGATGATGGGAAGGGTATGGGAATGGGTCGGATCGGGCTTAGTGAAGAGAGAAAGGACTTGAGCCAAAGTGGTTATGGTCCGGTCCCCTCACCTGTAAACACTCTCAAGCTCAAGGACTTTGTGAACTCACCAAAGTCATACGCCAGAGGCACTCAAACGCACAGTGCCCCGAAAAACAGTGAGCTTGAAGTGATGAGGACCAGACCATCCACTCTGCCTGGAGGGTCATCTGAAACTAGTGAAACACGACGTGGCACAAGGGACTCCGTCCTCGTACCCGTGGCAACTCTCTCTTGCACCGGCAACAACAGCGTACTTGGAGCGCGAGGTCGCTTCTCTCTGGCCAGATGGCGTTCCTAGAAAAGGCAGTCGCCGGCGCTGCGAGAGTCGGACGCAGAGGCAAAATTGAAAGAGCTCCTCTAGCGCTGATCGCGCCATGGAGCCCTTGTCGGCTGCGCCTCTGGGAGTGCCCAGAGCAAAAGGTGGGAGGAGACAGCGCACCGTGGGGAAGCCTACTGGAGCTGTCGCCTCGATTCGGCTCTGGAACGTCCCTTGGTCCTGGGGTCCTCCTTTCTTTCCTGGATAGCGGATTCCTCCGCCGAAAGACGAAGCATGCCTGACTTGAGCATAGTCAACTGAGCGGCATTAGTCTTGGCTAGATCCGATTTGGTCATACAATCTACGGGCATCAGTGGATGCGGCATCCACCGGATCGCGCTTCCGATTTCTCCATAGATGTCCTGACCACCGCTAAGTCTATGGCTGCCCGCCGGTCCGACTTGGACCCCGCCGTGAGCTTTGAGAGCGTGTCGTATATTCCCTTTGCGTCGACCACGCTCAGGTTCCCGGACTGTGGCTCCCCAAGAACCTGGCACTCGTCCTTTAAGATGGCGACGAAAGGACCTATGTGCTCTCTCCACCTTTCGTGGACCACGTTTCCTCGAACTACGTCCAGCAACAATATTTGAAGCCACTCGGCCTCTCCTAGAGCGCTGGACAATGAAAGGGTCTCCCCAGCGAGGGTGGAAGATACCTGTCGCCTGACTTTCCCAGACCTCCACGCAATCGGAGTGACGCGGGCCCGGGACCCGTGGGCCAGGGAATTGTCGGCAACATATATCTGCCACGCCTCCTGAGGATGTTGCAGACCATCTTTGTCCTCCGCCCCCACTCCACCGCAATCGCTGGCAGTCGCCAGGACGAATCCGTCCGGCTTGAAACGCCACACGATGACGGGAAGCGAGGCCGTCGAGCGGAGATGATCCACCATCTTGTTGGCATCGAGCAAGTCGCGAACGCAAGGGCGGTTGACCTTCGTGGCTAATATGGAAGCCGTGCCGGCGGCCTCCGCCCTGGTCTCGCGACCTACCCACTGCAGCTTATAGACAAGAGACCTAAAGGCTGCTACTTCGCCTCCTAGCAGAGGGGCCCCGTGGTCTCCTTTCCTGCCGCGGGCCAGAGGGATCTTCTGGAGTTGCTCTAAAATGTATTTTTCTTGATCCACCAGAATACGATCCCCGTCTAACCTCAATCTCCTCCCGATGTACTCCACCTCTTCCGCGTCCAGTAGACGCATCTTCCCGAAAGTAAACCTTGACTTGAAGGGCTTGATGTACTGATCTTCTGACCCGGGCTTGAACGCGATGGCCCAGTCGTCGACTTCGACGAGCACTTGGGCCTCCAGCCCGCGGTCGGAGCGCTTCACAAACCAGCAGGGCTCTAACTTGGTCCGCTCGAAGCCCTGAGTGTGCATGAAGTTAGCTGCAGTGCGGTGAAAGGCTAACGGGGCATCATCAAGCCCGTAAACTGGGGCTATGAGCTCAATGAGAGATCCTGGTGGCACTGGCACCCCGTCACATGGTTCGACGAAAACCCGACCGCGAGCCCTCTTCAAGGGCTCAGACTGGCAAAACGCGTTTTTGATATCGCCAATGTATATCGTCAACTTATACATGAGCGACACCACCAGAAACAGCATAAGAGCTTCCATGCAGGGGGTTGGGGCGTAAACCTGGAGCTCGCACGTGTCCTCATCTTGGTGCCCACGAACACACCACCTAGATTTAGCCTTAGGTTTAGCAAACGTCCCCTCTTGTGGTTTCCACCTTCTCACCATGCGGCTGGACACGATTCGACTCGGGAAGAGCCTCCTAAGCTCTTTCGCCTTGTCCGGAGGATGGACGATGACGGCACTAGTCCCCTCAGCTATGGCCTTCCACTCGGCCGAGTCCGAGACGTCGAACTCTTTCTTTTCCTCGGGGTTCAGATTTTTGTAGTGGACCTCGGCTCCCCGGTTGGTCAAAAGCGAGAGGGAACAATCGCCAGACTCGTGGGGGACTATCTCCACATCGGCGTTGCCATTGGAGTAGGTGATCCAGGATCCGCTCCAGCCCTCCTCCTGGAGTCTTTGATCCAGGCCTTGAAAAACGGCTCCAGGACCCGGACCGCTGCTGGAGCAAGCCTCAAAGAACGCGTCAGCCACGGCAGTGGCCTCCTCGGGTCCTGAAGCAACAAAGGTATCCACGAGAGCCGTGCTCGAGGGAGGGCCTGATGAGCGAGATCTGGCACGAGGATGCTGTGGCACCGATTCTAACTCCGAGACCTGCTGCTGAACTCTACCTGCTGGAGTCCCCCGGAAAGTCTCTCCTGGAGTGAGCCTGGACAGTCTATACCCGTCTAACTGTCGATTGTGCCTCACAGCTTCCTGCATCTCGCGCAAGATCCGACCGGGGTCTGAATCGGCATTACGATGTTGGCTCGCTGTATCGGCTATGCTCAATCTCCGAGGATTGATGGGTGGAGCCGTGTCGATAGCGCCACTAGACGGCTCGGGCAACTCTCCGGAGGGAGCGGCCCCCGGCTCTGTGGCGCGCCCTCTCTTCTCTCCCTGTGGTGGAGGAGGGGGCCTTCGTCGCGTGCTCCTGCCCGCGGCGCCGTCCCTCTCCGACACGGTGCGGGACACAGCGCCTGACGGTGCAAGAGAGTCCCTTGACTCAGATCGAGACAAAACCCCGGAGTTAGCTGGACCAGAGGAGACTTCTCTGGACATTTGACCTCCCCCTGGCCCAGGATCCCTGGTGTCGTCCGAGGGAGCCACTTCTTCTCCCTCCGGAATGGGAGAGAGTCCCGGAGGAGCCTCGAGAGCCGGACCCTCTCGTCCCGCTCTGCCTCCTCTGGGGTCCTCTTCCGTTCCAGAAGGCGGTTGAGGTGATCGCTCGAGCGATTCTCCGGCGGCCGCCCCTGAGTCCCTCTCTAGATCAGGAACGTCAACTCTGGGACCGTCTTCCATGGGCCCCCCCAGGTCCCAAGCTTCCGGAGGAGGAGGGCCTTCGGAGGCCACGTTGGTTCCCGCTCGGTGACCACTGACCTGGGCCTCTCTGAGAAGCTGTTGAATGGCGGGATCCGCCATAACTTCCCCCCCCCTGGATTCTTCCGTGTTCGCCGGCCTGACTTGCTCCGATGAGCATTTCCAGAGCCTCGATCGCATCGCGACCCATATGGTTCCACCGTTTTGAATCACGACAAGCCCTGGCCCAACCCACCTATCCTTCTGTAAGGCGTAGGTCTTTTGTCCCCCCTTTGGCGCTCTGCGCCATACGTAGACCCACTGCCCAGGCACAAAATGCTTATCCCGATGGGTGGGCGCCTTGACAGCGCTGGCCAACTTCTTTAAACTGGAACTTTCAAACAGCTCCTTGCGAGCATGCCGGCGAATGGCATCTCGCCTCGCAAACTCCGCTGACGCGGTGTCTCGGTCCCAGGACCCGGGAGATAGATCCTCGACTCCAACGACCTGAATCGGATCGTCGGCCAAAATATCGTTGGGAATCCTGGGGTTTATCCCGAAAACGAGTTGATAGGGAGTAAAGCCCCCCCGATGCAGGTATCTGTTCTTGGCCGCGGTGACCTCGTGAACCAGTGTTTCGAGTTCCGGCACCGTGGTGACGAGGGTCGTCTCGGAGGCTTTGAGCAGAATTTCTTTCACCCATCCTCCGTGCCTTTCTGCCCTGCCGTTCTGCCAGGGACTCTCGGAGTCCGTGATATGGTGAAATATCCCTAAATGTTCCACTCCCCTCTCGAATTGTCCCTTGAACTCGGGACCGCCATCTGTGATGGCGAACACTGGCGGGCCGAAAGGTCTTACCCAGGCACGCATGAACGCTTGCCAAGCGCCGAGAGCCGTGCCGTCGTAGAGCTCCACAACCTGAAAGTTTGTCCCGTGACATATAACATTGAGAAAGGCCAGCTGTTGGTCCTTGAACGTGAGGTAAAACGTGTCGAGAGCGATGATTTTGTTAAACTCAAACGTCTTCGGGACCGCGGCTGGCCGACTAGCGGCCGTCCTGGAATGGGCCTGGCAGTCCCCGCATGTGAACTCATCCCGGACGTATCGCAAAACCTCTGGCTTCGCCTGGGCCGCCTTGAGTATTTTAAGAAAGACGTCTTTGTGGGGGTGAGCTAGATTCACATGAACTTTGTGTATCATACGCTTCACCGGGGCTGTGATGACGAATTTCTCGTCTTCGGGCCCCGGACCTTCCTCGGCTTCCGCTTCCTCGCCCTGTTCGTCGTCAGGGCGGGCGTCCTCGCCCCCTCCGGCTGCCGCCTCGGTAGGGCTGGAAGCCTCCCCAGTCCCCGTAGGAAAACATAACCCCCCTGGCGGCTCAACAAGGAGCTGGTACTGTGGCCTTCTGACCACTCTGACCTCCTCGGAGGTGGGACCCGGGTGAGTATCTTCCACGCTAGACCTGATAGCCTCGGCCAGGGCCCTCGCGAACTTTGGCGGATAAACGCGAGCTTTCGATGTCATTCCTCCCCCGATCAGCTGAGCGTGCACGTGATCCCCGGAACACTTGGCGGAGGAGAAACGATCCAGGAACCTGGGGCAGTTAGACATCAAACGGGTCGGCTTCCGAGACAAATCCCCGCTCTTGTCGACACTGAGACCGAAGTAACACATATCTATATTGGTGTGTTCTACCCCTTCCAGTCCCAAAATGTGCTGAACGGCCTGGGTCGACCAGGAGGATGCACCTGAGGGGTGCTCAAAAGCGAACTTGCGGCCGCCTTCGACCTGTATCATAGCGATCTCCATGGCAAAACCTAGGAGAAGCAGTGCTTCGGCATCCTTCTGCCGCTGCGCTTCGGTTATCTCCCGATGAGCATAAGCGTTCCTGGATATCGAAAATGGGCCACAAGGAGGTTCCAGGAGGACCATCCAGGGCTCCTTCTTCCTCACCAAGGCTTCAAACTTGTCTCGATCCCCCTTCCTAGTGAAATCCCAGCCTCCCTCCTTATCAAAGCTGCCTAGACAGGAAATCCCCGCGTGCTGAGCAAACCGCGCCACCCGCGGAGGAGAAAAGACCTCCATGAAGGCCCGATTCCGCAAGTGGGTCCTAAAACACTTAGTGAGCTTATATCGTTCGGAGATGCCGGAATCTCTAAGCATGTCTTTCTTTTGACGTCGGGTCATCATAACTTCTGATTCGTCGGAAAAGGGATCGTGGAAGATGGCGTCATCGAGCTCTGGACACACGAATCGAACCTTTCCGTTTTCTTCCCCTTTCCATTCGATATCGAAGTGGTCCTGAAAGGCCTGACATCTTTCAGAGGCTACCTCGAAGAGACTGCAGAGATTGGCGTCCCCCGTCCTGGTACTGGCTCCCTCGGATCCCGGGGCGCTCCGGACAGCGCTCGAGATCGGCTCTACCGCTTCTGGCCGCCCTTGTCCCACCTCTGGTCGCCGCTGTTCCAGCCGTCCCACGACTTCAAACCCGCTGCCGTCCAGCCATCCCGCGCCAGACGGTCCTTGTCGCGCTTGGCCGCCTCCTCCGCGTCCTTCCGGCGCTGGTCCCGCGCCTGCTTCTCCTCGGGCGACTCCTTCCAGGGATCTCCTTGCTCGGCAGAGGGCCTCGAAAGGTGAGAAGGTCGCTTCTGCGGAGCCGCCGCTGCCAACTGTTGTGAAGGCAGGGCCGATCCTGGAAGATCGATGCTGCTGATCGTGGTAGAAGACAGCAGGTTGCCCCTCTGGTCCATCAGGCCCGTCGGGTTGTCCAGTCCCTTGCCGTGACCCTTCGTCTGTCCCTGCGGCTCCTGCAAAGGTGGTGCTGCCGCGTAGTTCGGGTAGGCTGCAACCAACGGCGCGGTCGTGATCATCTGGAAGGATGCCTCCGGTGGAGCCTGCTGCGCTGCAAGATGCGGGGTCGTAGCTATCGACGTCTGGTGTCCTCCGTCTGGTGTCCCGATGTAGTGGTGAGGAACTCCTCCATGAGCGCCCGGTCCACCTGGAAGGACTGAGGGAGCACCTCCGCCGCCGTTGGGAAGAACCACTGAGGCGAACCCTTTTTCCGGCATTGCTGGCTCTGCCATCGCCGATGGGATTGGTCTCGCTGGGCCTGGCTGCATCTCCTGCTTCGACTCTGGCTGCTGTGACGATTGTCCCGGTGACTGTGACTGCTGCTCCTTGATCAAGAACTGCTCCTTGACCGGGCTCTGGGCCTGCACCTGGGACTGGAGTAGCGCCATCGCGTGCATCTGGCCGGACGTCACCTTCGTCAGCTGGCTGATCGCATTCTGCTGCTCCTCCTGCTTGGCGCTCATGTCCCTCAGCATCCGCATCACCTCTGAGAGATCCTCGCCGTTCTCTGGCTTCCGACTGCGCGGCTCCCGAGGAGTAGCTGGCCCTGACGCTGCCGCTGCCGCTGCGGCCTCTTGTCGTTGAAGCTGCTTCTTGCGGCGCAGGTCGCCCTCCGCCTCGCTCATCACCCAGTCCGCCCGGTCGGCCTCGCTCGCTCGGGTGTACTGCTGAGCGGCTCCCGACTCGGCCTGGGCTGGCCAAGGCGGTGGTACTCCAGCGGGCGTGACTCCGCGAGTGCCGGGCGGCGGCGCTGGAGCGGCCACCAGAGCTCGCCATTCTGGGTCGGCGCCCTTCTGTTGAGCGAAGCCCCGCCCACAGAGCGAGCACGCCGCAGTCCTGCGCTTGCACAAGCATGTCACGTCTGGCTCCTTCTTCGTCTTGTCTGGCTTCTTGTCGAGGTATCCAACTCGCATGGTACAGTCCGAGCAGACCCACCAGGCACCATATCCATTGCAGCCGTAGTCGACGCTGATCGGAGGATGCCAACAAGTAAAGTAGGCCTGGGGCACCACCTTGAGCGACTTCGGCAGGTTGGTGGGCCAGAATCTGCGCGTCACCATCATGCGTCCAAACTCGTCGGCGAGCTTGTTGAGCCAGAACATGGTGCTGCCGACCATGCATGCCCAGCCGCGCTGAGCTTTGTTGTACCGTCGTGCCCGTCACAGCGTACGTCCAGGTCGTGTCGGTGCCGGCCACCTGCTCGGCCATGGTGGCCGGGCGCCTCTCGCGAAGCTGAGCCTCGGTAGGTTGCGCCTTCCTCGGCATCGCGACTGCCGACTCCTGAGAGCTGTCGAACTCGGTGGTATGTGCTGACAGCGTCGTCGAAATCGAGATTGGCCCAGATGCTTGAGCCAATGAGCTGCCCGAACGCGAACGACGTCAATAGACAACCCACTCTCCATGTGCTGCTTCTCGACCGGGTCTCCGATCTGGACCAGGTCGCGCTCGTGGTGCTGCTCTTTCCTACTTCCTCTCCTGATGTGTCTCCCTTAGTGTGGCGGTGACCCGATCCAGATCGAAGATCCGAAGTCCGACAGTGCTTGTTTTCCCCGAACGGCGTCCCCGACCCCTCCGTGTCTTCCGGAACGCCCAAGCCGGAAACGGTAGGACCCGGCCCCAGGACCCTAGGGTCGCCACGGCCAGACTCGGCTAGGCTCTCTCGGCCCCCCTGGTCGCTGCTGGAGGTGAGGTAGAAAGGTGTGTACTTTCCCGAGCTGCCTGAGCGGCCACTGTCGCAGTGAAAATCACTCTCTTTCAGCGAAGGATGCCGCTGAAAGACCGCCTCTGGGCACTTGAAATCGGCGCCCGAGGCTTGAAAGTCATCGATCCTGATGGTGCGGTGCCCACTGGGTAGACGATTCATGCCTACTTTGACTCCTAAACGCTTGAGGTCCATGGTGTTTTCTTCCAAATCGATCTTGGACCCCAGCATTTCTTGAAATCCTACTGGGAGCAAAGGCGGAATGTCCTCCTGAAGGACATCTAGCTCGATGATCCCGGACTTTCCCTGGATTCCCGTGGGAATGAGGGCCGTGTGAAGCACCCTCGTGCCTCCGCCCACTCCCCGAGCTGACGGGTTCCGAGGGGCCACGAGAGGGACCCTGAGGCCCTTTCTTTTCAAAACTTCTACATGCTGGCTCAGAGAAGGCTTTCCGATCAGACCTTGTCCTGCCGCGGTGTCCACCACCGCTTCCCCGGGCGGGACGGCGAGAAGCACCAGCTCGTCCTGCTGCTGCCGCTCCTGGCCGCTGGACACGTCCTCCGGGGCGTTGGGGTCGACCACGTTTGCGTACACATAGCCGGTGACGAAAGACGCAGTCCCTCCTCCGGTTGCACTGGCGCTGTGGCTCTGGCCGTTCCGGTCTGGACATTCGCGTGACCAGTGGCCCTTCTTGCCGCAAGACCTGCACTTGGTCCTCTTGATCAGCTCCGCGAGAGGTAGTCGATTGCGTCTAGGTCGATGCTCTCCCTTCGCCGAGCGATGTCCCTTGTTGAACTTGCTCTTGTCGCCGATCTTGATCTCGATCTCCTTCGAGCGGTCGAAGAACTTACGATCCACTTTGAGCTTTCTCTTCAAGTCGCGGTTCTGCTTCCATGTCTTGCGCCTGTCCTCCTGCATGGTGTTGAACACGTACTTGAGCTCATCGTCGTACAGGTCCATCTTGTCCAGCGCTACATATATCTCTGCCTCACCCTCAGTGTCCAAAGAGGATACGTCGTCCCAGTCGAGGAGGGAGTCCGTGTCCTGGTCGTCAGCGGAGTTGGGCTCATGTACAGGGAAACTTGGTTTGACGACCTCAGACTGCTCGACGTGGTAGGCTCGAGATCGGTGATTGCTGAGATGTTCACGCCTGGTCACGTCCATCTCGCGGATGGCTGCCAAAGCTTCTTTGTAGGAATCTTTTGTTTTCATCTGAATCTTCATCAACTGAGTACCTCGCTCATCCAGTCCAGCTCCCTCTTCCAAGAACATGTATTTCCAATCATCGGGTAGAGGAAGTCCGAGAGTACCGACCTTGTCGAAAGCCAGGTCCAACCTCGCTGCGTACTCAGTGAGTCCTTCTCCTTGCTTGCGTTGAAACGAAAACAAGCATTCACGTCCTGCTTTACGCTTCTCGTCTCCGACTCGTTCTCCCGAGAGCAGATCCAGCCTGGCTATAACCTTGTCTGCCCCACTGTCTGATATCAGGTCTTCGTCGGTGATGTCTTCCAGCTTCTGCTGCAAGTCGATCGGCAGCAGCTTCATGATGCGATCCGCGTGCTTATGTGCCTCCACATCTGTCGTCTGCCGCCATCGCATCACCTTCCGCCGCCAGAGCTTGAACTCTGACCAGCCGGGCCACGCCTCAGGATCTGCGAAGTCCCTCCCGCGTGTCCTCTCGTCGGTCTTCCACTTCTCGGTCCCCGACGTTTCGCCCCACTTGCTATCGTTCCAGTCGCGGCTCTGCCAATAGTTTGACCGCCATTCGTCCGACTTGTCCCTCCAGCTGTCGAACTTGTCTTTCCAACCGTTGGAGTGATCCTTCCAGCCGTCGTGCTTGTCCGTCCAGCTGCTCGAAGCCTGGCTCCAAGGATCCTGTCCGTCTGGCTGCCATGGATCTCGTTCCCCCCGTGGAGCTGGACTGGCGACAGCTGTGTCGCCTACCTTGCTCCACCGTGCCGACGAGTTCCATGACTGATCGTCCCGTTCTTCTCCTTGGCCGTTCTTGGTGTTGTCCGCGTCTGCCGTGGCCTTTGAGCTCGCGCCCTGACCGGCACTCGACGCTTCTGCCACCATGAGACTTCTGGCCTGCTCTAGGAACGTGCGCATTTGTTCCGCCGTGATCTGGAATTGTCCGTCCTCGTTCTGCCACTGCTGCGCGATCTCTATGACCTGCTCGATAGACTCCTGGCCACTGTTCCGAGTCCCGCCATTCGAGTTGTCACCAGTCTCCTCGACCAGAGCGTCCTCAGACGCTCCGCTACCACTGTTCCCTGGACGATGACGTTGACGAAGTGTACGGTGCTCTTTCCTGGCTAAACCCTGACTCGGCAACCCCCAGGCGTCCGTCTATCAGCACGGTGACCCTCCAGGTATATACAGGAAGGGATGAGAGGATGATGGGAAGGGTATGGGAATGGGTCGGATCGGGCTTAGTGAAGAGAGAAAGGACTTGAGCCAAAGTGGTTATGGTCCGGTCCCCTCACCTGTAAAAACACTCTCAAGCTCAAGGACTTTGTGAACTCACCAAAGTCATACGCCAGAGGCACTCAAACGCACAGCGCCTCATTCCGGGAAGTTGTTTCCTTCCGGGAGGGCCGTTTTAGCAGCCACGGTTTTAGCAGCCTTCGCCCAGCTTTCGAGATTGGGACATCCATTGCTACAGGAGGGGGAGGAGGAGGAGGAGGAGGAGGAGGAGGAGGAGGAGGAGGAGAAGGTGGAGCAGGAGAAGGAGGAGGAAGAGGAGGAGGATGAGGAGGAAAAGGAGGAGGATGATGGCGAGGAGAAGAGACCAGGAGGCCGTCGGGGGGCCCTGCGCACAGCGCCGATGCAAGGCATCTGCGCGGATCTCCGGAAGTTTCTGCCCATGCCCGTGATGCTCATTACACGCCGGTCGTTGAAAGTAGGTATTTTTGGATTCTCAGATCCCAATCTACTTCAAGCGCCTTCCTAGTTCAAGACTCGGCATGTTTTTGCTGTGTTTTGTTATTCTCTGGGAGGTCCTGGACCCAATCCAATTTATCCGCCTTCCTACTTCATGTTTTTACCTACTTCTTCCGACCGACGTGTAGTGAACAGCTTCGCTCATTCTGCCAGCCCATATTGCATCACTGGTCCTACATGTTTGTGTGATCGTGACGAGCGAGAAGGAGGCGGGGGAGGAGGAGGAGGAGGAGGAGGAGGAAGAGGAGGAGGAGGAGGAGGAGGAGGAGGATGAAGAGGGGGATGTGAGGATGAGGATGAGGATGAAGAGGCCTCCCGATGGCTTCTTGTGGCATTATGTGGCCAAATTTGGTCGTGGACAAGACGCCGCTTTGGGAGGACCTTTCGGGGAAGGGTTCGAAATCTCTTCTCGGGTTCCGTCGCTTGGGGCTTCTTGGAGGGCCTCTTGGGGGCATTTTCGGCAGTCTTGAGCCTCTTCGGCAGTCTTGGAGCTACCGGAAGCCGAGAAGGCGAGAACGGCAAATTCACTGAGAAACGCATGGAATATCATTAGTTTCTGCCTCATAGTGTTCTTCTGGGAGGCCTCTTGGTGACCTCTTGGGGTGTCTTGAATGCGTCGTGGGCGGTCTTGAAGCCACCTTGGGCGTATCGGACCGATTGTGCCATCGCTAGTGTTTAGGGGGCCTCTTTGGGGCCTCTTGTGGGGTTCTCTTGGGGGCCTTTGGCCGCTTCTTGGAGCCTCTTGGGGGGCTATTGGGGGCTTCTTGGGGCCTCCTGGGCGCCTTTTGGGGCCGAGGGCTCGAAATGTCCGTTCGAGTTCCCCGTCTGGCCCCCTCTTGGGACCGTCCTGGTGATATTTTGGGCCGCCTTGGAGGCCTCTTGGGCCGTCTTGGGGCCCTCTCAGACCCTCCTGGTGCTCTCTTGGAGGCCTCTTGGGCCGTCTTGGGGCGATACTTGGGGCCTCTTGGGCCGCCTTTGAGCGTCGGGAAGCCGGACAGACGAGAACGCCAAAACCTTTCAAACACCGAAAGGAAATCTATGTTTCGGGGGTGGACAGACCTCCTACCCTGACACGTCGATTAGTGGACTGGCCGTTTTCGGTTCGCGAGAGGCGTCGCGGCCGTCATTTCTGCGGGTCCAGGTCCGTCGGTTTCGGTCCCAGGCCGATGTCACTAAGGGGAGGTTTACTAAAGGGAGGTTTGTCCACCGCCGACTCTAGGAGCGCTCTGGTGCGCCTGAAAGCCGCGCCCAGAAGGAAAAACCATCTCTGTGTCGGACCGCCCGGGGTACTTTCCGCCCAGGGACCCCCAGGAGCCGCCCCGCGCGCGCGAACTAGAGATATGGATTGCCAGTAGCCCGAGATCTTAGTATGCCTCTGGCCCGTTGGGCCCGCGAATTCGAAGAAGAGGAGGAGGAGGACGTGGTGGGAGGAGAACGAGGGACGGCTGTGGGCTTCGGACACACGGTCGGGGAACATCCAGGAACTTCCAGGATCTTCGGGCAAACTCCAGGAGCCCACGAGAGGCCCTGGAGACCTCCCAGAGGAGGACGAGGAGAAAGCAGAGCTGGCCGCGGTTCGATTTAATCCGATCCGATTCCTAAATTTCTATTCTGGTCTCGACCCGATCCGACCTGGCACAAATTGATTCCCTCGCCGGCCCACAGGGGCCGATCCCGATTCGAAACTGATTATAGTATAATCCCGATAACATCCCGATCCGATCCCGATCCGATCCCGCGTCGATTCTGGCGAGACCCGATCCGTTTCCCGTCGGATCCGATCTCGCGACTCGGTCCAGGTCGGCCCAGGAGGGGTGGATGGAGGTGCTTCTGATGGCCATGGCAGATCCTGGGGGTCGCGCGAGGGTGCAGCGAGCGCCACGCCGTCGCAGGAGTGCGAACGAACGTGTTCGAGGGAGAAAGATCGGCGCACGCATGCATTACCGAGCGCGTCCCATTGCTCGCAAAGTGCCTACCCGCACAAACGTCTGGAAAAAAACACGTGTGCGCTTCGATGTAATGTATTGCACATGCCCCATGGCGGATCCAGGCCAGTTGCGAATACAGTCAACCCGCATAGTAAGGATGGGCAACCTTCCCAAGGGTGCCCTTGCATCCTTGCCCCCTCGGCCCGTCCTTCGCCACTTTCGTCGGCCGCGCCCCGCTCGAAGAGCTCCGAAATGGGCGTCCAAGGCCCTTGCGTCCTTCTCGCGCATCCTTACTGTACGGGTCGACTGTATCGCAAATGCCCCGTGGCGGGCCCAGGCCATTTGCGAACAGTTACCGTCGGGGCCTTGAAGAAGGAACGCTTTCCGTTGTGGAAGGGGCTCCGTGTTCCCTAATTGTTTCGCAGCTTGCCTCAGGCTTTCCCTATGTCTTCGATCGGCAATCGAAGGCTAACTTTATGGGGAAAGAGGGGCCTCGTTCCCTGTTTCGGGTTCCTGAGAGGTCAACGCCCCGTCCAAGGCCCTTGCGTCCCTCTCGCGCATCCTTACTGTACGGGTGGACTGTACCGCGAAGGCCCCGTGGCGGGTCCAGGCCATTTGCGAACAGT
This sequence comes from Prorocentrum cordatum, assembly GCA_963575745.1. NCBI lineage: Eukaryota > Dinophyceae > Prorocentrales > Prorocentraceae > Prorocentrum > Prorocentrum cordatum. Next base: position 188,828 of record CAUYUJ010016460.1, on the reverse strand, counting down.
TGCTCTGCGAGCAGTGGAGCGCGCCTCTCTGGCGGGGCTCCGGCTTTTTCGGGGCCGCTCCTCGGAGGCAGGCCTCGGTCGGGCCCGCCCCTCCACGCGGGGGCTGTTCGGAAGTAGCCCAAAATTCAGAGCCCCGAATCATCAGGGGCAGCTCGGGTCAGGGCTGGCTCGGGTTCGTGCTTCGGGGTGCCGAACCCGACTTGCCCCGGACCCGACTCACCCCGGATAGTTCGGGCGTCCAGAGCCCCGAATCATCAGGGGTAGCTCGGGTCAGGGCTAACTCGGGTTCGTGTTTCGGGATTCCGAACCCGACTCACCCCGGACCCGAGTTACCCCGGATAATTCGGGCGGGTCAGGGCTAACTCGGGTTCGTTTTTCGGGATTCCAAACCCGAATCACCCCGGACCCGAGTTACCCCGGATAGTTCGGGCGCCCAAAAGAAGTAGTTCAGGGGCGATGTTTGCGTGTTTCCGGGGATTCGTTTGAGGGAGTTGTATTCTTGTTGGGGAGGGGGGTATGTTTGATGTTTCGTCCAAAGTCCGCTTGTAGGGGGACATGCCCGACCAACATGTAGGCTGGTCGGGAAGCCCCTTTCGCGGCCGAGGCTCGCCGTGCACAAGATCCCCGTCCGTTCCTGAGCCGGCTTTCCTTTTGTAGCGGCACGCTGGCTGCAAGCTTCAGGGGTCCGAAAGGCTCTCCTTGGGTCCTCCTCCTCCTCCTCCTCCTCTTTCCCCTCCTCCTCCTTCTGCTCCTGCTCCTCCTCCTCCTCCTTCTGCTCCTCCTCCTCCTTCTTCTCCTCCTCCTCCTCCCCCTCCTTCTGCTCCTCCTCCTCCTCCACCTCCTCCTCCTCCTCCCTATCCTCCTCCTCCTCCGCCTCCTCTCCTCTCCTCCTCCTCCTCCTTACTCCTCCTATCCCCCTCCTCCTCCTCCTCCTCCTCCTCCTCCTCCGCCTCCTCCTCCTCCATGCAACAACAAGGAATGCGCCTTTAGCAGGCGCCCCACTGAACTCTCTTATCCCTCGATAGCCCCAGGGATCTGGGGGCCTGGATACTCCAGATTTCGTAATAAAGGGAGGGGGGTCTCATTTCGGGGGGGGGTCTCTTCCAGGCTATCTTCGAGGGCCTGGGGGGTCTGGGGACGATGTTTTGGAGGGTTCTCCCAGGGGGGGGGTCTAAAACTTCTCGTCTGGGAGGGTCCAGACCCCCTCCCTTTTATTACGAAATCTGGGATACGCCTTCAGCAGGTGCCCCACTGAACTCTCTTATCCCTCGATGGCCCCAGGGATCTGGGGGCCTGGCTAGACCTGTGGTGGTTCCTTCAAGGGGTCTCCACATCACCGCAACAAGACATGACATAAGCTCCGGGACGCTGCACGAAGCTCGAAGACCGACGACTAGCGTTCGTCTAGGTTGTTTAGAGCAAGACCTCTTTGCGTACTACCTACTGTGTGTTGATGCCGATCTTCTGCCTCTACGAACCATTGGCGCGCCCGCCCGAACCTTGGGGCGGCGCGGCGGCGGAAAAAGCACGCGGCGGCCCCAGAACCGCGCCCCGTCTCGCTGCCGTCCCGTGTCTGGCTCGTCGGCCTGCCGCCATGGGGGGAGGGGCAGGGGAGGGGTCCTCAGGGCAGTTCGAAGAAGAAAGAACCGCAAACACGTGAACGTTCAAAGGTCCGCGCGGATATGTTGGATCGGCGCTAGGCCCCCGTCGCGGCGCGCTCTGCGGGTTGAGGACGGGGTTCCAGCGCCGATCCAAGAAAGCCGCGCGGACCTCCGAAAGTTTCTGCTTATGCCATTTTTCGTTCTGCGGGACATGGGTCCCAGGCTTAAGTCGGGCGTGTCCCTCTGCAGGAGGAATATTGAAAAATAGTGACAAAATAGTCCAGGGACGATTTTTTCATTATTGTTCGAACATTTTTGAGCATAGTTTGAATATTGCGAAGACCTGACGGCCGGTGCCGCCGACCCTGAAGAGGACCACGACGTCGGCGACGAAATGGGCGGAGGCGGAGGCCGTGGAAGATGAGGAGGAGGAGGAGGCGAGGAGGGGGGGAGCAGGATGAGGAGGAGGAGGAGGAGCGTGGAGGGTGGAGGTGGAGGTGGAGGTAAGAGCAGGAGGGGGAGCTAGGAGGGGGGGAGAAGTGGGGAGGAGGAGGAGAGGAGGGGAGGAGGAGCGAGGAGTGGAGGAGAGTAGGACAGGGGGTGGAGGAGCGAGGGAGGAGGAGGGGGGGGGGGTGGAGGGGAGGAGGAGGAGGAGGAGGAGGAGGAGGAGGAGGGAGTGGAGGAGGAGTAGGAAAACGAAGGGGGGTTGCGGGAGACTAGAAGGAGGAGGAGGATCGAGGAGAAGGAGGATGAGGATAAGGAGGAGGAGGAGTTGGAGAGAGGGAGGAGGAGGAGGAGGAGGAGGAGCAGGAGGTTGGCCGAAGAGAGGGCTTCGGCGGCGCCAGAAAGCCTCGATCCTCGAGTCTGGAGTTCGGAGTCCGCAGAGTGAGCAGGAGGAGGAGGAGGAGAAGGAGGAGGAGGACGAGGAGGAGGAGGAGGAGGAGGAGGAGGAAGAGGAGGAGGAGGAGGAGGAGGAGGGGGCTCCCTACATCAGGAGAGGAGGCCCGGAGGGGGAGGGGGAATTGTTCTACATGTTCAGTCTTTCGTCATTTTCGGCCTCCAGGTGCCGTTTTGGGGGGACCGGGAAGCCGCGCGGGATTCAGGAACCGCGCGGGGACCGCGCCAGACGCGCGGGGAGTGAAAGCGTATTTGGGTGGCGACCCCCCCGGGACCCCCCCCCCCCGGACCCCCCCTCCCCGCTGGGGAAGGGACACAGGGAAGGAGCTTCCCTTTGACGTGGTAACGACATGGGTCGATTTCCCTCAAGCCCGCTGGAGCACTGCAACGACGACGACGACGAACGGCACAGCCCCTCACACACGCCGACAGAACCTTTTCGAACATATTTTGAATGTTTTTTATTTTTCGTCGAAAATCGGGGGTCATGCCCGACCTAATCCCAGGCCTCAGGGCCGATCAGTTTTTCATCCTAAGAAGTCTTGATGGCGGTCCGGGCGCCCGTGGATGTCCCCAGGGGCCCGAAAGCGGGGAGCAAATTCCAGGATCCTTGTTCTCCAGGGATCCCAATTTGGGCAAATTGCTACTCGAGATTTCCTCGAAGACCCACTTCCTTCGTGCTGTTCTTTCGGCTCGTCCGCCTGGCCACTGGTTCGTGTCGTGTCCGCGAGGCGGCGACCCCAGCGCGGGCGTTCAAGGTTGAACGCCGCCAGGTGCCCTGAATCGGCCGTCATCGAACGATGCGCGTCATCGGGGCGCCGTCATCGGTCAAGTTCGAGCGATCCGAGCGGGGTCAGAAACCAACGCCGACGCCGTCACGAGATGAGCCCGCCGTGGCCGTCCGTCTTTCGCGATGAAGGACCCGAGGGGGGCCCTCGAATTCTTGTTCGCCGTTTTCGGCCTCCTGGGGCCCCTTCCGTGCCCTGGGACCGTCAGAAAACGATTCGGGATGAATGATGCACCGTGTCTGCACCAGCCGTTAGGCAAGAGGCGGTCACACCCCGCAGCGGCGAACGCTGAACTGTATAACAATAATGTTTCGTGTTGCTGCGGTGCTGCGCAAGGCGTCAGTGTCCTGCAGTAAGGCAGTAGTGCCCAACGTGGGGATACCCATCAGTTTGAATTACAGCTGGCCCGCAGAGTAAGGATAGGCATCCCTCCCAAAGGGTACCCGTGCATCCTTGCTTCCTGGGTCCATCCTTGGACTTTTTCGTTGGCCGCGCCCCGCTCCAAACGCTTCGAAATGGGCGCCCGAGGGCCTTGCTTCCTT
>CAUYUJ010016460.1:177500-180000 GCA_963575745.1 Prorocentrum cordatum | reverse complement strand
GTACGGTGCTCTTGCTCGCCGCCGAAAGCCGGCTTCCCCAGCAAACCAGCGGGTCCGTTCGATATTGGTCTTGTTTTACTTAGCCCCGCTGCTTTTGTTCGCCGCCGAAAGCTGGCATTCCCACCAAACCTGTGTTCCGATCGATATTTCCACGCTTTTTATTCAGGATTGGCGATCTCGCCTTGCTGCCGAAAGCCCATACCACCGCTCCCGTTCGATACGTCGCCCTTTTTTGACTCAGGCCAGGTGCTCTTGCTCGCCGCCGAATGCCGGTCCCACCAAACCAGCGTTCCCGTTCGATACTTCCTTCTACTCAGGATCGGCGCTTTCTCCTCGGCGCCGCAAACGTCCCGCCCCCTACAACCACGGCACTTTCGCGTGACAATGCCGCAGTTTTTACTGAAGACTGGGGCCCTCGTGGCGGCAACACCCCTGGATGGCTTCCAGAGGAGTCCCTGTTGAGCTTTCATTACTAAACAAATATCATTGTCGTTGTTGGCCCCCCTCAATACGCCCTCGGACTTTCGCCCAGGCGCCGGCTGCATTTACTTTGATATCGAAACTCACGCCCAGGCGTTTCGGGGTCTCGCCGAAACCGGCCCTCCGACAACAACGCGCCTTTTCGATACTTCCATTTTTTTTACTCGGGCCCGCCCCTGGGGGCACCGGGGTGCCTCAGGCTCGCCTCTGGACAATCCTCGAGGGCCTCGTCCTTCCTGCTTTCTCCGCTCTCCTTCGTCTTTCTGCGCAGTTTCGGGCCGTGCGTGGGCCATGGAGGGCGTGAAGGGATGATCAAGGAGGGTTTGTCGTCAGGCTCAATGGGCGTCAGGACGACCGCTAGGACAATCTCCGTGGGTTCCGCTTTTGCGCGGCTGCTCGCGTAAGGACGCGTGGACATCGTGCAAGGTCACGACCTGCGGTCCTTCCCGATGGGTCCCGTGATTCTTCCAATGCGGTCTGGGGGGTGGGTTTGGGGTCAGTCTACGGGTCGCGGGCGCCAGAGCTCCAGAGTGGAAGAACCTTTCCGATGCCGGGCAGCGCGGGCCGGCTGGCTGCACGGGAACGGCGGGCGCGCGGGCCGGCCGGCTGCACAGAGGACTTCTCTTGAGCTGGCGCCCGGCCTGGGGTGCCCGGGGTGTCGCCCGGGGTGGCCGGACTTCACTTGAGCTGGCGCCCGGCCTGGCGGTGATTTTTTCCTCAAGTGCGGGGTGGATAACATCAAAAATTGACCGGTGGGACGCACAAATATCTTTCGAGGCTTGGGCATTCAGTTGCTGGGCTGACTCATACCATTATCTGCTTGGGCTGCACATATATCATCCACAGATTGGGCATTCGGTTGCTGGTCTGACTCAATACATTATTTGCTCGGGAGCCAAATATCTTTCGAGGCTGTGGCATGCAGTTGCTCGGCTGACTTTTCTGCTTGGGGTGCACATGTATCATCCACAGATTGGGCATTCAGTTGCTGGTCTGACTCAATACATTATTTGCTTGGGGGTGCACATATATCTGAAGCGTGGGCATTCGGCTGCTGCGCGATAGCGATAGTGCCTGGTGGTCAAAAACTGAGCGGCGGGACACACATATCTTTCGAGGCATGGGCATTCAGTTGCTGGGCTGACTTTTCCTCTTGGGGTGCACATGGTTCATCCACAGATTGGGCTTTCAGCTGCTGTGTCTCAATACATTATTTGCTTGGGAGTGCACATATATCTGAAGCGTGGGCATTCAGTTGCTGCGCGATAGCGTTAGTGCCAGGTGGTCAAACATTGAGCGGCGATACACAAATATCTTTCGCGGCTTGAGCATGCAGTTGCTCGGGTGCACATATATCATCCACACATTGGGCATTCAGTTGCTGGCCGGGCTCAATCCATTATTTGCTCGTGGGTGACATATATCTGAAGCGTGGGCGTTCAGTTGTTGCGCGATAGCGATAGTGCCAGGTGGTTTTGCTTCCAAACACAGGCTCGGGCATTAAGTTGCTGGGCAGTATGGAGCTAAGCCTCTCCGCTCGCCGACGCGTAAGAGTGAGCTTTCGCCGGGCCGACCTTTGGTGCGCGACCAGCGGGGGATTTTTCGTGTTTCCGCGTTCCGGGGGGGATCTTCGTCGCCACGGCTGGGCGCGTCTCGAAAAACTTGTTCAATCTGGACCCCGGGAGGGGCCCGGGGGGCGATCTTGAGAACATGTGTGCGCGCCAAAGGCCTGCCTTGCCAGAGGTCCCTCTTGCGTCAAGGGCAGCCGCGGGGATCGCGATGTCTCCGGCGGGCACTGCGCCCGAGATAGGTGGCGGACACAGCAACTCATCGCCCCCCAGCCGCCGTGCGATGCATTTGGTGGCCGCGCCGCGCTCGCGCTCCCTGCCGCGAGCAGAGCCGTCCCATCGCTTGCGCGAGCTGCGTGTAGCAGCGGCTCTCCGTAGTTCGGCGGCGAGCCCAGGGGGAAGTGAGAAAGGGGCATGCCTTCTCAGAAGGCGGCGGGCCTTCTCAGAAGCCC
>CAUYUJ010016460.1:165000-172500 GCA_963575745.1 Prorocentrum cordatum | reverse complement strand
GCCCTCGTCGTTCACCGCCGCTGCGGAAGGTCGCAGCCCGCGTTCATTCTCAGGGGCAACGTTAGTGGGGACAGGCTCAGGTCGGCGGCCAGCCCGGGAGGCGGGCCTTCACAGAAGGCTCGGAAATCCTCCAGCTTGCTGAGGAGATCTCTAAGTTTTCCCCGAAGGCGCAGCAAACTTATCACTTCCCCCCCTCCTCGCTCGCCGCCGAGGAGAGGCTCAGGGGGTCTAGGCCACCCAGGTGGGGTCCGAGTAGATGGGGTCGGAGGATCGCGCCGCATCGCCGATGCATCGCTGATGCGGCTCGATGTGGAGCCCCTGTTTCCCCACGCCGACGTCGCCGATGCATCGCCGACGTCGCCGATGCATCGCCGATACATCGGCGATGCATTGACAATGCGGCGCGATCCTTCGACCCCATCTACTCGGACCCCATCTAGGAGGCCTCTAGCTGGGGGGGGACGTCAGGTGTCGGGACTCGAGGTTGTCAGGATTCTTCGCTGGTTCTCTCGACGGGTTTCCCAGGCCGCTGGCATGGGCTCTGGAGGGGCGCATCGACCCGCCACCGCCCATTCATCGCCGATAGGGGCCCGATAGGCTACCCCGCACAGGAGCGTCCGGAGTCGCTATCGGGAGCTTGTCACCGATGTGTCGGCGATGTATCGTTGATTCTGGCCTTCTCCCTCTACAGGAGGGATATTCAAGAAGAGTCAAAGAATAGTACGGGGACGATGTTTGGAGTATTTTCGACGATGTTTGAATGTTCTGTTTTGGCTATTTTGTAATGTGTCGTCCAACATCCGCCTGTAGGGAGACATGTCCGACCTAAGGATACCCTGCACAGGAACGCCTGGATTCGCTATCGGGAGCTTGTCACCGATGTATCGGCGGTGTATCGCCGATTCCAGCTCGACGGTTCCACCCATGCGCCAAACGTTCTCCCTCGTTCGAAGATCGCAGCCCGCACTCATCGGCACATGATCCGCCAGCGACGGCCAGCGAGAACTCTCGAAGGTCCTCATCCGCCCCCTTTCTGTTCCCCCTTGCTTTCGTAGGAGGCGGAATCTGTCTGGCAGTCTTGTCCTTCACTCTCAGCCCCTGCTTGCAGATGCTTGTGCTGCCAGCTCCTTCTGGCAACAATCTCTTTCTCTTCCTCCTCCTCCTCCTCCTCCTAAGACTTCTCGCGGAGCGTGGAGGTTGTGAGCATGTGGCCTCATCGATAGGATCTTGTGCCTCTGTTTCAGTCTGGGTCCCAGGGAACCTCTTGGGGCAGCGTTTCATCAGCATCATCATAATCAGCATCAGCATCAGCAGCATCATCAGCATCATCAGCATCATCATCAGCATCATCAGCATCAGCATCAGCATCATCATCGTCGTCGTTTTCATCATCATCAACATCAGCAACACCATCATCATCACCATCATCATCAACATCATCATCATCACCATCATCATCATCAGCAGCAGCATCGTCATCATAAACATCATCATCAGTATCATCATCGCCATTTTGGCTCAGGCGCATGCCTGCCCAGGGGCCCCAGGCGTGCACCTGCTGCCCCCTCTGCGCCATGGTGCATGCGTCCCGCTTGGCATGGATTCAAGAGTAGCTTCGAGGTGGGCGCCCTGCTGCGGTCCGAAAGCGAGCACACGAGGGCAAGATGAGCATTCACGTGAGTTTGGTGCCGACTCGTTCCGCTGAGTACGATAGTCAGCTGGCGATCCAGTTCTGTCATATGTTTTTTTTGTTTTCTTGCTATCTGTCATATGTTGTTGGGGAGCTTGCCGAACTACATCGTCGCGGATCACAACCACAAACGCACTGACTGCGTTTCCCACACCTGCTTCTCCTTCTAACCTCGCAGGCTGCCTCATGGACACCGTGCAGCGCATGGGCCTCACAGGGACGGAGGGCCAGATGGGAGTTGTGATTCAGATGGTGATGACGACTGCGATTATCATGGTGATGAGGATGATGGTGATGAGGATGCCTGATGATGCCACTCAACCACGCCGGTTGCTCGCTCGCCATTCTTGGCCCCCTGCTGATGACGATGCTGCTGATGGCGGTCAGGTTGGCGCTCGTGCTTCTAAGCAGGCTCGGCACCGCTGTCTACTGTTTCTTGACGACCTTCCCCCCGTGCCTGCATTCCCGTTCAATGAGGGGCTCCTGGTCAGCTCAATCGCGTCTCTGCGAAAAGGGTCCGACGCGTTGCCAGATTTCTTCGACATCTCTGACGGATCCCACAGCGTTGGTACGCAGACAGTGGCCACAACGTCTCTGTCTGCCTGCGCGACAGTTTTTCGCAACACGGCGGTCCATATTGATCCAGCGCCACGGAGCAGATGATGAAACAATTGATGGACACATTCGGAAACCTACATCGGGCCCTTGCATTGGTAGATTGCGATCTTCCTGGTGGGTTTCGTGGTGATGATGATATTCGTCCTGCCAGTCTTCGTGGGGCTAGGGATCTTCCTGCGGATCATCGTGATGTTGGGGACCGTCGCGCTGGATGTGCGTGCTGAGTTTCATGGTGCAGGTGATCTTCATCCTGCTGATCTTTGTGGCCCAAGGGATCATCGTGCGGGTCTTCGTCATGCTCGTGGCGCTGGTGATCTTCGTTCTGAGTGGGTTGAAGCGGGTTTTCATGCTGATCTTTGTGTTGCTGGGGGCCTTCTTCCTGCTGGTCTTCGCTGTGCTGGGGCTCTTCCTGGTGATTTCGGTTGGGCTTGGGATCGTCGGGGCGGTGGGGGGCATCCTGCCGGCTTTCGGGGGGCAGGCGCTCGTCTTCCTGTCGATCTTCATGGTGCTGGGGTCATTCTTGACGGTTTTTGTGGCGTTGGGATTTTTGCCGGGGTCGGTGATCTTCGCGCCGTGGAAGGTGATGCTGATCTACTTGCGGATCTTCGCGATGCTGGGGGTGATCTTCCGTCCGATCTTCGCGGTGCTGGTGATCTTCCTGCTGATCTCCGCGGCGCTGGGGCTCGGGGCGCTGGGGATATGCCGGTCTTCGTGATGCTGGGGGCCTTTCTCCCGCCGATCCTCGGGGTGATGGGGATCTTCCTGGTGATTCTCGTGGTGCTGAGGGTCCTCGGGGTGCAGGGGATCTTCCTGTCGATCTTCGCGTTGCTGGTGACCTTCCTGCTGGTCTCCGTGGTGCTGGTGCTGGTGCTCTTCGGGGCCCGGGGGATTTTCCGGTTGATCTTCGCGATACTGGAGACCTTTTTTTGATGATCGCCGCGGGGATGGCTCTTCCTGGTGATTTTCGTGGTGTTCGGGGTCTTCGGGGCGATGGGTATGTCCTTGCCGTTCTTCGGTGTGCGTGCTGGAAATGTTCGGGGTGATGTTTGTGGTGATGCCGGTCATCTGGACGGTCTTCAGGATGTTGGTGGTTTTCCTGCGGGTGACCTGCCTGCCGATATCCTGGGTTTGATGGAGGAGGCTGGCGCTTTCGTGCCGAATGCGTCGCTGGTGAAGTACCACCAGAAGTTAGGGGATGCTATGCGCAAGATGATGCCCAGTTGGAAGGGTTCAGCGTGAATGTGGGTTCGATTATGCTTTCATGTAGCCGGGGGCTTTCTTTTTAGGAGAATATGTGGTGTTAGGCGGCTTCGTCTCCGAGGTGAGGCCACGGGCCCGCTCTTCTATTGTCATTTGTTCTTGTCGTTTTGTCGTCTCCTCTCTCATTTCCTGACCTCCTGCGTTGTCGTTTCTGCGTTTGGGGGTCGTCGTTGCTTCCCCGTCGGCCTCGTCGTCCTCATTTCCTCCCTCGTTCCCTCGTCGCTCTCCGATCACGGAACAAGTAAAGATTTCAGCAGTTTCGGCGCCTGTTGGGGGGGAAATCATCACCATTCGCCATCGTCACCATTAGCAGCATCGTTTTGTCGTGGTCGTCGTCGTCGGCATCGGCATCGTCATCGCCACTGCCCTCCATTATCATTCCCACCATCACTAACATACTCCGCATATTCATTATCACCACCGTCATCATCATCATCATAGCCATCACCATCATCAGCACAATCATCACCCGCATCATCATGTGCAACATCAGCATAACCACGATCATCACCACCATCAGTACCATCATCATCACATCAGCAGGACCATCCTCATCATTTCATCACCAGTATCGTCCTCGTCCGGGTCCTCGTCGCCTTTCTCTTCATCGCCATCATCATCACCATCACCCTTCTCCTCATCCTCCTCGTCCTCCCTCCTTTCATACCGCACCTCCCCGTACTTCATTCGTGTCCCATTCATCCATCTCTCATCCGCCCCTCTCCGCCTTTCGGCTGCGTTTCTAGGGGAGAAGTGAGTGGGGGCAGGGCCTTCTCAGAAGGCGGCTGGGCTTCTCAGGAGCCCTCTCGCCCTCTGAGAAGCCGCCTGTACATTCGGCAAGGGATTAAAAACAACTGCTCCAAAGGCTGGGGGCCTTCTGAGCCATCTGAGAAGCCGCGCCCCCTTGGCCTTCCCCCCTGGGCTCACCGCCAATCCTCTTCTCTCTCTGCTGCTGCCCCTCTTGCACCCCCCCCTCGAGGAGCTGCGGCATCCAGAGGGGGCCGCAAGAGCGCCTACGCGGGCCGCAGCCCGGCAGGACCTGGGGGCATGCAGGGCCGCGGGAGGGGCCGAGGCCTCCAACGATGGGGCTCTGGTGCCTGCAGCCTCCTCCTCCTCCTCCTCCTCCTCCTCCTCCTCTTCCTCCTCCTCCTCCTCCTCCTCCTCCTCATGGGGTCCTGGCTCGAGCCCGGCTTCCTGCCGGTGGCACTCCGGTCTGGGTCCCCCCCCCTTTCTTTCACGCCGGCGCTCCGAGGAAGCCTCGCCGCCCGCCAGCCACTTGTGGGCAGCCACGGCCTCGCCCGCCCCGCCAGGAAGGGGGCCCGAAGAGGCCACGCAGACGAAGGGCAGCCAGCAGAGGCAGCAAGGCTTGGAGGCCCGCGCCGATCCCAGAACTCTCGGGAGCAGAGTTCCGGCAGCTCGTGCCTGTGTCGTTTGTCCCTGGACCCCGCCTGTAGGGTTTTTTCTGGGCCTCCTAGCCCAGACCCCCTCGCGTTATGAAAAAATCACGACGGGAGGTTTTTCATTATTTTTGGCCTTTGGGGGCCCTTACCGGCCCTCGGGACCGTCAAAAAACGACTCAGGACGAAAAACCGGTCCTGGGCAATGGGTCGAGACCTCGGGGGGTCGACGTCATGAAAAAATCATGACGTCGGGGGTCTGGGAGATGGGGTCCGAGTAGATGGGGTCGGAGGATCGCGCCGCATCGCCGATGCATCGACGATGCGGCTCGATGTGGAGACCGTGCTTCCCACGCCGACATCGCCGATGCATTGCCGACATCACCGACGATCGCCGATGCATCGCCGATGCATTGACGAAAACCTCCAAATCCTTCGACCCCATCTACTCGGACCCCATCTAGGAGGCCTCTATTTTTTGTAGCGCGCGGTGGGGGGCTGGGGCCACCCGGGATCGGTGGCCAATCGTGGCCCCCCAGGAGGAGCTGAGCGAAGCTGGTTCTAGGGCGGGGTCCAGCGCCGATCCGAGGAATCCGCGCGGGCCTCTGAGGTTTTATGTTTTCGTCATTCTTAGTTGTAAGTCGGGCCTGTCCCTCGACAGGGGAATATTCAAAAATAGTAAAGATATAGTCTGGGGACTATTTTTTGAGTATTTTGAGGCATCTTTTGGGCATCTCTCCCCAATCAGAGCTTGCCTCTGTAGCGGTCCTAGCGTATTCATATGGTTAGGTTAGGTTTGTCGCCGATTTTCGCTGCACGCCCGGTTGCCCGGGTGCCCGGGGGTGCCCGGGGCCCGGGTGCCCTGGAGGTGCCCGGGGGTGCCGGGGTGCCCGGGTGCCCGGGGGTGCCCTATAGCCATATAGCCCTAAGCCCTATAGCCCAATAGCCCAATAGCCCTATAGCCTTACAACTCTATAGCCCTATAGCTCTAATAGTCCTATAGCCCCCTAGCCCTGTAGCCCTGATTGGGTTTTTCTCCGGGATCATTTGATGTGTTTTATTTGTCGTCGACAATCCCCTTGTAGGGGGGGCAGGCCCGACCTAATGGTAGTTCGCATAATCGTGGCCCCCCATCACGAACCGAGTAACAGTGGTTCGGGTCCTTCGCCAAGGCCTCCAATGTTTCGTCGGCCCCCAGAGTTTTCGTTCCGCCTGTGGGCCCTCTCTTTCCCGCGGCTGCGCCCCGTCGAGAGCGTGCCCCGGGGTGCCCGGGCTGTCTGGAATGGCTGCTGAAGGTCCGAGCTTGGGCCCGAAAACCACGGGGGCCCCCCTCGGTGGGTGGACTCAAAGTGTGCACACGTGTCTCGCCCTGACCTGGAGTTATCAAAGCACCGCGGACCGAAATATATACCCCGCTTCCCCCACATTCGAAATTGACGGGTTTGGGCGGTAGGCCAAAGGCCAGGGACAACATGTGGACGCTTCAATGTTGGGTTTTTGGGGGAGCGGTGCTAAGCAAGGGCATGTCGCAGTTGTGGTTGTTACCATGTTACATCGCCTTACCGCCATGGGTTTGGAGCCTTCGAACGCGGAAGTTGCTTAAGCCAGGAGTTGTTGCTGTCGCGATGCGGAGTCACCAAGTCCTGAGAACGCCTCCATCGCATCTGCGCAAGCTTCGCGCGCAGGCTGCGAAGGTCTCAGGACGGTGGCATCCAGGAGCTTGCACGACCACCTTTCTTGCGCTCGACAGAGCCATGCCCGATGACCCTGCTTATAAGATTCGATGTGAGCATCTTCTGGAATGGAGCTGCACGTGGGTTGCCTTTGATCCTGGCCAACGCCAAACGGTGTTTCGCGTCTGGCCTCGCATCCTTGCCAAGTTGTGTGGTGTCCCTAGGGTCAATCGTTGGCGTCATGTCCGCGGCCCCATTGCGGCTGTTATTGTTTGTGTGCTCGAACTGAACGGTAATCCTGCGGAGCCCACCCTTTGATATTTCCCCATGTCATGCTTCGTGTTGAGCGTCGGGATTTCCCTTTCCACCTGTGGGAGCTGGTTTAAAAACATGTTGGGACGGCCCTCGGGGGCCAGGCGTCGCAGGCTTATGGGGGCCAAGGTTTGCAACAAGGGGTTGGCTTTACCACCTTTAGGCATCTGCGGAAGGTGCTGGCGCGTCAAGGTGACTACGATGGAGTCGCTAGTTTGTATCACCTTGCTGCTGTTGCCCAGTGGCCAAAGCAGCGCCTGAAGGACTCTGGACATGCCAGTATTGGGATGTGTCCTCGATGTGGAGGGCGCCCTGAAACACCTTGGCATAGGTTTTGGGAGTGCCAAACTAATACTGAGATTGATGATGTTTCCCTCCACCACACCGCCCATAAGTATCAAGATTCCCGTGAAGGCAGTCCTGATTCCGAGTGCTTTGGGACTCGAGGGTTGGTGTTTCTTGGGTGGACTCTTGGTGCTCTCTCCCTGCTCCCGATGCGAATGCCTGGGCTTGGGGCTCGTTCCTGGAGGCGCTTTTATGGGCCTGGTGG
>CAUYUJ010016460.1:120000-162500 GCA_963575745.1 Prorocentrum cordatum | reverse complement strand
CCTGTTTTGGCAGCTTCCCTTGCATTCACCCTTGAGTTCCTTGAGGTTGCTCTCCGAGTAGCGACCGCACCGCTTGCACACAACAAGGAAAGACTCTACATCAAGGTAGTCGCAAATCATATGGTGATGCTTCACGGGGTCACGAATCAAATTCGACAAGGCAACACAATCACCTGGGCATGCTTGGAGCATGCGGGCCTTGCGGGTGCTGTCGGTTCTGGCGCGGGTTTGGCGCGCTAGGCGCAGCCAGTGATAATTCAGCCATGCCCACTGCTGCCGGTTTGCCCCCTGCGGGCTACGGCACGCGCCGAGGAAGACCCGCAGGGGGGCTGGGGGGGGCCGTCCGGGCCTCGACCGAACCAGCAGCACCAGCAGGAGGAGTGAGGCTCTCGGGGCGCTTCTCGAAGGCCCTCTTGCCCGCCTTCGGGGCAAGGGGAGACCACTGAGACAGCGCCTCAGCCGCATACCTCACACATCTCCGGACACGGCAATGCTCTGACTTGTGAAGCTCGAGCTCCAATTGATACGGGGCAGGGATCAGGGGAGCGGCTTGCTTGGCCACTCCGTCCGCCCGATCGTTTCCCTTGGCAGCATACCACTCCCTCGAGCCCGCCTCCAGGGCATCTACGTCATGGTGGGCCTTCACTGTTTGGACCTCGAGGGAGCGAACACTGCCCTGGGCCCTGGCCAAAACAGAAATACCCGCATACATGTCTTCATACTGCTGACCTCTTGATTCTGGTGGACCGAGAGGATGCCTTTACGGTCCGTCCACGCTGTGGTGACCCTGGGGCAGGAGGCAGCAGCTACACATCCAAAGTACTCGGCTGCGGACGACACGGGAGGCAGGCTTGCCCCCACGGGGCCCGAGATGCCGGCAACCAGGTCGCCAGTGTCGTCGATTTTGACCACGGACCAGGCGGGGGCGGCATAAACCACGGGCCCAGGTTTTAAAACATTGCCGTCGAGAACAATTTCTCCTTCCATGGCAACCTCCTTGGGCTGACCATCCCTTGACCAGTAAACTGCACACTCTAGTCCTAAACCTGGGGGCCTCCGAGCAGCAGGTTCGGGCAACAGCTGGAAACTCAGGGCTGACGGGAAACCTTTCCTCGGGTCCATGAGCTCCTCCACGTTTCTTTCCTCCAACTTTTCCTGACGCAGGTTCTGGGCACTTGGGCACTCGAAGAGCCTGTGGGGGAGGGAGTCCACGGGGCCTTGCCACATCTCGCATACCACTTTGGTCTGATAGCTTGCTGTGACCATCTTCTCTTTAGTCCAAACGCACTGGCATGCGTAGGACAACAGCGTCTTTCGCATGTGGCCTGGCAGCGCGGTGTCCTGCAGCGCGGGCTGCATGATTGACGGGTCGAGCGGCTCGTCGAGTCCTAGCTTGTGGTTCGCCTGCAAGTCAAGCTGCCGCTGCCATTGGGCCTGCACCAGTTTCTTAATGAGGGCGGGGGAGGTGGTGATGACGGGGGAAGTCCTGACCGTTGGCATCTTGGAGTACAAGCGAGACGGGCAACCTCGGCCCGCTTGTACTCCAGGAACCTTGGCCAATCTCTGCTGTACCTCGGCTGAGGAGCCTAGCACCGCCATCTTGTGGAGAGCGCGACCGTGCAACCGAGGTCCTCCTCGAGTGAATCCAACATGCTGTCAGCTGCCTGAACCAAGTCAGACACAAGACGCCGATCCTTATTATTGTAACTACACAGCATGAAATCGCCTATGAATATCGAGGGGGCCACATTGGGGAACTTCGGGGTCCAGGAGTCCATGGGGGGCGCCGAGTACATCTGCACGTTGAAGGTAGCAAACGAACAGCCAGCATGGAAACCTTCGGTGGCGCGTCCTGCGTACATCGCCAGGATCTTGGTGGCAACTACTCAAGGGCTCCCACACGGGTTCATCATGATGCACACCAGCGTCTCAGACAACCTCGAAGAGATAGCCCGAGACTTCCATGTCGTCCGATTGACATTCTCGTCATACTTAGACGTTCCAAAGAACACCTCCAGCGTGCATAGCCTGATAGCCAGCTAGCTCGGCCCGAAGGACCTGGGCATACGCCGATTCTAGCACCACTCGGCCAGGTTGATGGGCTAAGTAAGACCTCTTGTTAACCCTCTCCCATTTACGAATCTCCACCTGTCGGATTTTGGACTATACTATACACTCCACACAGCAGCAGGAGGAGGAGGAGGAGGAGGAGAAAGAGGAGGAGGAGGAGGAGGAACACGAGGATACTTAGGAGGGCGAGGAGGAGGAGGAGCAGGAGAAGGAGGAGGAGGAGGAGGAGGAGGAGGACAAAGACGAGGACGAGGACGAGGACGAGGACGAGGACGAGGAGGAGGACGAGGAAGAGAACGAGGGCGAGGACGTGGCGGAGGAGGGCGTCCAAGAGGGTGGGGAGGATTAGGGGGCGTCCAGAGAGCACCAAGAGGGGGCGTCCAAGATTGGAGTACGTTCTGGTTGGCTCTTGGAGGAAGTGCGTTGTGTTGGTCCTTTGGGGTTTTCCCGCCCTGGGATGCTGTTCGACCGTTGTGCCTCGCCGAAAGCATACCAGGGGTGTCCACACCGTCCCAGACGGCCGCTGGAGGCCTGGAACACGACCCGAAAGCCAGCAGGCGTCGAGGGGGGTGCGGACTGGCAGGGTGCGGGTATCGTGTTTGCGGGCCCTTGGCACCTCCCAGATCCGATGGTCCCCTGCTCTTCGGTCCGCACGTCCCCTGGCCTCCCTCGGCCGCGCACGTGCCCACGAGGCGGCGGAAAGAGGGAGGGGCGGGCGAGGGAGGGGCGGTGGAGGGAGGAGGGAGGTCCAGGATGGGGGGGGAGGGCTACCAAAAGGAACAACGAGTATGGTGGTGGTGGTGAAGATGGTGATGCTGCTGATGATGATGGTGGTACTAAGGACGACCAGGATGAGGAGGATTAGGAGGAGGTGGGCCAGTGTACACCCAAGACTCATCAACGATATTGCAATACACCCTCGAAGTTCCCTCGTCATCGACGCCTTCACTGAGGGAAATGCCCCGTTGGAACACCCACTTGAAATCTGGAACTGTGCCAGAACACCACACCTGGGACTTCTACGCCGCGAATCACTGCTACATTTGCGTCTGGACGATCCTGAATCTTGCCAGAACGCGTTTCTGGGACGTCAACCATGAGAATCTTTGAGGCTGCCGCAGAATCTTCATGTTAAGTCGGGCCTGCCCCTCTACAGGAGGAACATTCAAAAATGATAAAACATGGTCTGGGGACGACTTTCTGACTATTTTTGATTGCTTTTGAGCATGTTCTGACTATTGTTTTTTTTCGTCCCACATCCGCCTGTAGGGGGACATGCCCGACCTAATCTCAAGATGAATGTGCGCGGCGCGGAGGCGATGACCACATTTTGAAAAAGGGGCCGCCCTTCAGCTCTGCATGTGCTGCAAGCTTTTGAGACGAATGCGCGCGGCGCTAAGGTTAAGTCGGGCACGTCCCTCTACAGTAGGAATCTTCAGAAGTAGTCAAAAATAGTGTTGGGACGATTTGTTGATTATTTTTGATCATTTTGGGCCATTGTTTGCCTATTTTCGTCCGTCCAACATGCGCCTGTAGGGGGGCACGCCCGACTTGACACTAAGGCGAGAGTCAGATTTTGAAACCGACCCACCCTCCATCAGCGAATCGCTCGCGAACTTCTGAGACGAATGTGCGCGGCGCCGATGCGAGAGCCACAATTTGAAAACGACCCGCCTTCCATCCTTGAAGCTCTTGCAAGCTTTGGAGACGAATGCGCACGGCGCTAAGGCGAGAATCACATTTTGAAAACGACCCGCCCTCCATCCGTGAGCTGTTACACATTTTCAGCTCCAGGATTAGTTGCTCAAGAAGTCTCAGGCGAAACGCCGGGTCCGCCCTTTCGACCGGCCTCGGGGTGTTACATGGCTGGGTTATGTATAAGGAAGGGGGATTCAAAGGGGAGGCGACGAGCGGGAGAGCGGGAGCAGGTGGAGCACCGTCATCAGCAGCAAGAGGAGGGTAGTCAGCACAAGGGAGGGGAACGAGGATGGCGAGGCGCATGGGCAGCAGATGGAGGAGCAGGAGTGAGACGGGGACGGGGCGGAGGCGGAGCATGCGGAGGCCGTGGGGCTGCTAGTGCGGCTGCAGCCGGGGCAGACGCCCGCCAGGCATGCGCGGCGTATCCAGCAGGAGCAGCTGAGCATCGTGGTGGCGCGGTCCTGTCGGGACAGGGGGCGTGTGGCGCTGCCCTAGCGTGACGGAGCCCCGCTCTCCCGCCGCCTCCTCGCTCCTCCTCCTCCTCCTCCTCCTCCTCCTCCTGCTCCTCCTCCTGCTCCTCCTCCTCCTCCTCCTCCTCCTCCTGCTCCTCCTCCTGCTCCTTCTCCTTCTCCTCCTCCGCCTCCTCCTCCTGCTCCTGCTCCTGCTCCTCCTCCGTCGTTTTCCTCCACCCCTCTTCCTGATAAGTAATTATTCCCTGTTGCATCCCGAGGCGTGTCGGTAAGGCGGGATGGGCGTTTTGCTTGAGGCTTCCATGTCATCTATGGTCCTGCAGCTCAAACTTTGCAGCAGCTCTACGGATGGAAGGCGGGTCGTTTTCAAAATGTGGTTGTCGCCTTGGCACCGTGCACATTCGTTTTAAACAATTGCTTTCCATATATGTTTTATGGCTGGTCCCAGGGTTGGTGTTCCGCACGATTTAAGATTTGCCTCGGCGCAACAGTATTGTTGATTCGCGGCATGGACTTCCAAGGAATGGTATCGTGGCACTATGCAAGATCGTCAGGGCGTAACAGGAGACCTTTTTTTGAATCAGCGATAACCCGGGTTATCGGGGGGGGGAGGCCGGTCTGCCGATAACCTAACCTTCGCGATGTGGGCAGCCCTAATATGCCCGCGCGCACCGGTGCTGCGGCCCCTACAGCTGCAGACGATGTTGCCGCGATGCGACTATTGGTGCTGCGACGATGTTCGCGCCGTCTGAATCTGCCTTGGGATGTCTGGACAGCTCGCGTTGGAATACGCGGGATGTGATTGCTAATCGTAGCCGCAAAGTTTGGTGTACATTGTCTACAGAACACGCGTGCACCACACTGCCTGTGAACACAAAAAAATGCGCGCGCCACAACGACATTGCACACCACAGGTGCTGCTGCAGCAGAGGCTTCTGCATGCACCAGAGCGCCTGTGTACACCCCGATGCTTGTGTTCACCACAGGAGCAACGTGCACCACAGCGTATGGCGAACATTTGCGCCACAGCGTTTCCGCGCACCTCCAAGGTCCCGCCGGGGCTCACATCTGGAAAATCCCCAGGGGTCCCGAGGTGGTCCGCCTATGGCGTCCCTCCGCTGGGCCTCCCAGGAGCCCACGAAAGTGGCGACAGGTGCGCAGATCGCAAGCCCCCCAGGGGGCGGCGAGGTCCCGAGGTGGTCCGCGTATGACGTACCTCCGCTGGGCCTCCCAGGAGCCCACGAAAGTGGCGACAGGTGCGCAGATCGATTGGTTTTTCTGGCCCTCACGTTTTTGGCCGACCGTGTCTGTGTACACCACAGCACCTGTCGAGCGTGCGCCACGACGCTTTTGCTCACCACAGTTGCGTGTGTACACCGCGGTGCCTGTCTAGACTCTAGACCACAGTGCCTGTGTACACCGCAGTGCCTGTGTACTCCAGTTTCGTAATAAAAGGGAGGGGGTCTCATTTCGGGGGGGGTCTCTTCCAAGCTATCTTGGAGGGCCTGGGGGGGTCTGGGGACGATGTTTTGGAGGGTTTTCCCACGGGGGGGGGTCTAAAACTTTTCGTCTGGGAGAGTTGAGACCCCCTCCCTTTCATTACGAAATCTGGAGTACACCGCAATGCCTGTGTACACGACAGCAGCCGTGTGCACCATAGCGTCCGTGTGCACTGCGGCGCTTGTGCACACCACAGGAGCCGCGTGCACCCACAGCGCATGGGGAACAGTTGCGCAAGAGCGCTCCCGTGCACCTCCGAGGTCCTGCCGGGGCCCACCTCTGGAAAATCCCCAGGGGCCCGAATCTATCAATTCAATATGTAAGTTATTTGTGATCACTCCAGATTTCGCAATAAAGGGAGGGGGGTCTCATTTCGGGGGGGGTCTCTTCCGGGCTGTCTTGGAGGGCCTGGGGGGGTCTGGGGACGATGTTTTGGAGGGTTCTCCCACGGGGGGGGGTCTGAAATGGCTTGTCTTGGAGGGTCCAGACCCCCTCCCTTTTGTTACGAAGTCTGGAGTATTTGTAATTATTCATCTTTCTGGCCCAGGGTGCGGTTCCTCTGTGTTTGGCCGACCTTGGCTGTGTACACCACATCGCCTGTCTAGCGTGCGCCACTACGTTTTTGTACACCGCTGCTTGTGTACACCGCAGCGCCTGTCTACACAACACTGCCTGCGTACTCCACAATACTTCTGTACACTAAAGTAGCCAAGTGCACCACAGCGCCTGTGTACACCACACATACACACCGCCTGTGTGTACGACGACGCCTATGTGCACCACGGTTGCTGCTTCAGTATTATTCTCGTGCACCACAGCTCCGGTGCACCAAAGTGCTTGTGTACACCACAGAACTGCGAACACTTCCAGGGCCCCCGGTTGGACCGAACTCCAGAAAATCGTGGGGGAGCCGAACGTATCAAATCCAATGTGTAAACTATATGTGATCATTGGCTCTTCTTGCGCAGGGAGCGGTTCCTCCTTCCTTTTTTGGGGGCCCACAACGCCTGTGTACACCATAGCGAATGTGTGCACAGCAGCGGATGTGCTCACCGCGGCGCTTGTGTACACCGCAAGGTGTGGTACATCGCAATGACCGTGCACCACAGTGCGTGTGTACACGACTATGCCTGGGATGCCTGCGCAAACGATAGTTGCTGTTGCAGCAACAGTTGCGCACACCACAGAGCCTGTCTTCACCATTTTGCCTGGGTGCATCACGATGCCCGCGTGCACCGCGCGACCTGCGTGCACTTATGCTTGCGTGCTTTACAACGTCTGCGTACACAACAGATCCTGCTGCAACAGCACCAAGTGCGCGCACCGAATCGCCTCGCTACCTGTGCACAACGCAATGCCTGTGTACGCGCTGCTCACGTGCACCTCCTGATGCCCATGGACGAAATCGGTCGTCGTCGTCGGTCGTCGTCGTCGTCGTTCGTCGTCGTCTGTCGTCGTCTGTCGTCGTCGTCGTCTTCGTCTCCCCGTGCCAATCCAAGCGCAAACGTTTCGCCAACGCGCATCCAAACACCAGCATGCTGTGGCGAACAGCACCGCACCGTTGAACACAGCACTCCCTGCGAGTTCCCTGCGCCCCCCCCGGGACCTTCACAATCAGCTAGGTTAGGTTATCTTGGGGCGGGGGGGGGGGCATAACCAAGGTTATCGCCGGACCCTACAAAGACGGTCTCCAGTAGAGTTGATGCCCGGCGTTGAAGTCCCCAGAATCGCGTTTTGGTGCAATTGAGGATTCTCACACGGCTGTTTTCTAACAGGGCTTTTCCCGCAGTGCAAATAGATTATTGCATGACCCATGAAGAGGGAATGTGAAGGGATTGTCCATTGCAACATTGTTGATGCGTTTTGGGTTCCCACTGCTATTCTTCATAATCATCATCAGCATCAGCCGTGTCCAAGCTCTACGAATCCCTACGTTCAACCCGCGGGGCCGGGATGAATTTTCCCAGGTCGTGTCATGCGTCCCCTTTATCCTCATTATAAGCTCCACCACCACCATCAGCATCGGTTGCGTCATCGTCATCGTCATCATCGTCACCATCATCATCACCATCACCATCATCATGGTAGTCGTAATCGTAATCGTAATCATCGTCATCATCGTCGCCATCACCATTGTCATGATTAGCATCGCCATAGTCATCGTCACTGCCATAGCCATCATCGATATCATCATCGTCATCTTCGTCGTCCGTATCGCCATCGTCATCCTCGTCGTCATCATCTCCATCATCATCGTCGCCATCGTCATCGTCATCGTCATCATCGTCACAACCAGTCTTTTCTAGAAAGTACTGCCCGCTTACCCTTTCTGTAGCCCTGCTTTGGCTCCGCCCAAACTCCCATCAAACTTAATTCGGCATCGGACCATGCCAGCTGCGGCGCAGACGACGATCAAGGACGTCGCCTGGCTCTCGGGGGGCGTGCTGAACGGTGGTGTTGTGTCCGTGGCGGACATCTGCGCCATCGCCAATCCATGTGTTCGGCAGCGTGCGCATCGCAGCCAGAGCAGCGTTTTATCGTGGGATTGTTGATATCGTTGGTGCCCATGGCGGATGCCGTCGCATGGAGAGTCGGAGATCGTTTCGAGATTCGGCGGGGAACAGGCGGGACATGGCAGGCTCGCACCACCGCGGGCTTTGCCACAGCGCTAGGGCACGAAACAGCTGCGGGGACATCGCGCCGAGCAGGAGTGGCAGAACAACAGCGATTCGTTCTATGTGCGCACGCCAGACGGGGACATGCATCCACGCGCCATTTTACACCGACGTGTTGAGGGGCGCAACGAGAGTCCACGAAGGGCGCAGGGACCGCGCGCCACTGGCTGGCACGGGCCCCGGCGAACGTGCGGACCTACGGCGGCGACTGAATTCGGGGGCGGAAAAGAGGGGGGTGATGATTAGGGGGGGTGGATATCATGGCGAGGGCCATGATATTTCCTTAGATTTCATGGCGCCTCGTCTTATTTCATTGCGTCCCTGGCCCCCCCGCTGGGCCGCGCACGTGCCGCCGGTCATGATTTGCACCCCCCCCTCTTGGACGCCCCCCTCTTTGCCGCTCCCGATGAATGACCGAGCCTCGGGATTTTTTTTTGGAGGCGGTCGCGGCCGCGCCGGCTCGAGCCTCCGACGCGGTGGCGAAGGCCCTCAAGCGGCCGCGGGCGGAGGCAGCGGCGGCCTCGGTCACGGATTCGGCCCCGCTCCCCGACCGAAGTGGAGAGCGCGCCCACGTTTGGAGGCCTGGAATTGGGCATCAACACCAAGACAGGGGGCTGCCTCCACAAGGGGGAGATGATCCTAGATTTCGGTGCTGGCGGTAATATTCCGGTCACCTTGGACGCCAGAGTACTACCACCATCGCCGAGATCGGGATCTTCTTCCCTCGGTGGAGGAACACCGCCAATATTGGTGTTGGTGTTATTCTGAGGGACACCAAAACGTTGGCCGATGCTGAGGACAAAGGGTGGCGCATCATAGCAGGCGGCGATCACTGTGGCTCGTCGCGGCCCCCGAACCTCAAGGCCGATTTCGGCGCCGTCGGCGAGGGCTCGGGCCTCGCGCGGGCGGGGGCGACGTCCGACCTCAGTTCGTCCGGCGCGGCAGCTCGGACTCGGCTTTCGACGCGAGGGCGCTCGCGATCGCGGAGACGGCGGGGGCGGGCGCCACTTCGGTTTCAGAGAGGGCGTGGAGCAATTCACCAGAACGACGCGGCCGTCTTGGCCGCTGCTGGGCCCGCGGATGGCGGGCCGGGCGCGCGCGTTCATCGGGGGCCACGACGTCGCGCCCAGGCCCCGCCATGCTCGCTGCAAGGCCGAGGCGGGCTTGGCGGCGACGGACCGTGGCGCTGATTTCCACGCGCCTTGTCTTCGCAGATTGGGGTTCAATTTGACCAGCTGAAAGTTTCAGAGTTGGCAGCATTTGAGTTGGTCTGCAGGAAAGCTCAGATGATCGGGTACAAGCACATGGGTCGGCATCTTCATCGCGCGGGGTCAGCCGGTGATGAGTTGTCAGGAGGGGCAAAAACACACAGACACCATGCATCGTTGATTCCCCGGAAAATATGGGAACTGGGAGGGAAGACAAGAACCCAGAAAACATAAGAAACAGATGGAATCCTGCAATTTGTGTGTATTTATGCGCGTGTCCCAGGGCCCCTTAAAGTTGGCCGAACATGGGCAAGTCGACTTGGGCATGTCTGAGACTCTTGCGTCGATGGCGGTTGCACCAGCCGCGTCTACCTATGTGGCGGGTGAAGTTCTCAATGGTGCTTGTTTCTTGGAGGACATGCGCAAGGTTCGCGAGGGGCTCTTCAGCTCGTCGCGGAGGTGGTAGTGGCGCCGGACCAGGAGGAGATGAACGGTCTGACTTTGAAAATCGGGCCGATGAGCTCGCGAGCGAAAACAACGCGTCAACGGGTCAGTTGGCGGCCATGGCACCCCAGGGAAAGGGCGAGGTCGGCGCGGCTGCGGCCGCGGGCGGCAAGTGACTTAAGTATCATGGCCGCGCCATGGGATTAGTTTCGGATCCCCGTGGCTCTACGGGCCGATGAGGACTTCGACGGCTTCGACTCCTCGGCTCGTCATCGGGGCTCGTCATCGGAGAAGCCGCGCTCGTCGATCCATCTGCGCTTCTCGTTGGACAGGCGAAGCGCTGCGCGGACTGAGCAGGTTGCGCGGGCGCGACGCGCCCAGCTGCGAAGCCCTGAGAGCAGGCCTACGGCGTCGAGCAAATGAGTGCCCGAGCGAAGGCGGTCAGCGAGACTTCTTGCGCTCTGACGGCGTTCTTCGCGGAGCTGTTCCGATGCGCGCTGGGATGCGACTGCGGCCCCATGAAGTCCATGGCGAACGCCAGCGGTCGCGCGAGCTTGTCCAGCGACGACGCGAAGTGCAACGTGTCGGAGCTGTCCGGAGGGCGCTTGCTCGAGCTGTGGCACGACTGGGTGTCGGCGCCTACTACGCGATCCCAATCGGCGCCGCGGGCCCGTCCTACCTTGTCATCATGGGGCGCTTTCGGCGGTCGCCTCGCCACAACGCGCGCGTCTGCGCGAAGTGCACCATGCAGGAATGCTTTGGCTTTTCACGCCGTGCCAGTCGACGGCGGATTTCTTTTTCGTCGTGGGTTCGGTTTACCAGCACGGGGTGATCTTTGACTCGAGAGCCGCGTGCCAGGAGTTCATCGACCCCGATGCCACGGCCCCACAATCCACGGGCGTCTGGCGGGCGCGGGCCCCGCGACCCGCGAGTTGTCGCAGGGCCAGTCGGGCGTCGCGGCGGCCTTCCACCGCGTCGCCGTGCCCGACGGCCTGGGCGAGATGTCCGCGCTGCCTGCGACGCCTGTGGAAGCCTTGCTCAAAGTGCTGCCCTGCGCAGTCGTCGGCCCGCTGCGGAGTTGCAAAGCCCCGCCGCTGCTCGCCGCGCTGCCCGCGCGGTGGATCTGGAGCCCGCGCTTCCGCCAGGCGTTGGCGGTCGCCCGGGTCGTCGCGAAGCCGGGGCGGCAGCGCGCGCGGGCGGGGTCGCGGCCGTCGGGCGTGACCGACAGACCGTCGACGCCGCGATCCACCGGGTGCGTCGGCAGCTGGAGGCCAGCAACCTGTGCAAGTTAGCGCGCGCCGACACGCTGGACCAGTAGTTCACGGGGCCCACCATCGACTTCGAGGCGGGCCGCATCTCCGCGAGCGCGGGCCGCGTCTGGCGCCAGCGCATGACTGGCGTTGCTGGAGATGGCCAAGCGCGGGCTCCGCAGCGGCGACGACGCTTTGGCGCCGGCCGCTTCGCGCGGGCCGCTGGCTCGCGCCGTTGGCGGCCATGGCCGCGGGTTCGCTCGGAGTGCCGCGTCGCGTCTGCCCTTGTCGCCTTCGCCTGCCGGGGTGCCGAGCAGGCCGTGACCCCGCGGCTTCAGCCACGGGTGCCTCGACGGGCTCGGGCGACCTGGGCGGCGCGGGCATGGGGGGCCACGCATTCACAGAGAAGGGGTGGAGTCGGGGTGCTGTCTGCGGGGCCGCCTCGCGCGTGGAGAGATGGCGCTACAAGGCCGCGCGCGCGTCGGAGACTCGACGCCATGCCCCGGGCGGTCTCAGCCCCCGAGGTGATTTGTCATAATTTAAAAATTATTGTGCACAGGGTGTCTAGAGCTCCGACCACTTTATTTCGGCGTCGTCGTCGCTCCCCCCCAGCTGCCTTGTGCCCTTCATGTGTCGCTATATGTGTCGCTGTGTGCCTTGTGCCCTTCATGTGCCGCTATATGTGTCGCTGTGTGTCGCTATGCGTCTCCATGTGTGCGTCGCTATGTGTCGCTATGCGTCGATGTGTGTGTGGGTGACGATATATGTCTCTATATGTCGATATGTGTCGACATGCGTCGCTATGTGTCGCTCCCCAGCACCCCAGCGCACCGCCCCCTCCGCCCCGACGACTTTATTTCGGCGTCGCCGTCGCCCCCCCCGCCCTCTCCCCCTCCTCAGCAGCCCAGCGCGCTGCCCCCTCCGCCCCGATCACTTGATTTCGGCGTTGTGTCGACATGCGTCGCTACGTGTCGCTCCCCAGCACCCCAGCGCACCGCCCCCTCCGCCCTGACGACTTTATTTCGGCGTCGTCGTCGCCCCCCCCCCCCTCTCCCTCTCCTCAGCAGCCCAGCGCGCTGCCCCCTCCCGCCCGACCACTTTATTTCGGCGTCGTCGTCGCCCCCCCCCGGTCCTTTTCCCCGGCAGCCCAGCGCGCCGCCCTCTCCGCCCCGACCACTTTATTTCGGCGTCGTCGTCGCCCTATTTCGGCGTTGTGTCGACATGTGTCGCTTTCCCCAGCAGCCCAGCGCACCGCCCTCTCCGCCCCGACCACTTTATTTCGGCGTCGTCGTCGCCCTATTTCGGCGTTGTGTCGACATGTGTCGCTATGTGTCGCTCCCCAGCACCCCAGCGCACCGCCCCCTCCGCCCCGACGACTTTATTTCGGCGTCGTCGTCGCCCCCCCCCCTCTCCCTCTCCTCAGCAGCCCAGCGCGCTGCCCCTCCGCCCCGACCACTTTATTTTTCTGCGTCGTGTCGCCCCCCCCCCCCGACACTTTATTCCGGCGTCGTCGTCGCCCCCCCCCCCCCACCGCCCTTCTCCCGAGCGCCCAGCGCATCATCGCCTTGATCGTCTTTGTAATATTTCGGCGTCTGTCGTCGTCCCCCC
The DNA here is from genome assembly GCA_963575745.1 of Prorocentrum cordatum. Taxonomy (NCBI): domain Eukaryota; class Dinophyceae; order Prorocentrales; family Prorocentraceae; genus Prorocentrum; species Prorocentrum cordatum. Next base: position 149,577 of record CAUYUJ010016460.1, on the reverse strand, counting down.
CCCCCCCCCCGCCCTGCAACCCCGGCAGCCCTCCCCGCGCGCCGCCCCTCCGCCCCGACCCATTTAATTCTCTTGCACAGGGGTCTAGAGGCTCCGACAATTTATTTCGCGTCGGGCAATTAACCCCCCCCCTTCCCCCCCCAACCCCCCCCCCTTTGCGCCCTCAACCCAGATGGGGCCCCCGCGCCGTGGCTTTCTGCCCCGGGCCCACCGCGCCCCCAGCGCCCCAGCGGGGGCCCCGCCCACTGCCCCCTCCGCCACGAACGCTTTATCCCGCGTCGCCCCCCCCCCCCCGCCCCCCCGCGTCCCCAGCGCCAGTGTGAGGCCCCCGCGCCGTGGCTTTCTGCCCCGAGCCACCGCGCCCCCAGCGCCCCAGCGGGGGCCCCGCCCACTGCCCCCTCCGCCACGACGCTTTATCCCGCGTCGCACCTCCCCCCCCCGCGTCCCCAGCGCCAGTGTGGGGCCCCCGCGCCGCGTCTCTCTGCCCCAGGCCCCACCGCGCCCCCAGCGCCCCAGCGGGGCCCCCGCCCACTGTCCCCTCCGACACGAACGCTGTCTCACGCGTCGCAACCCCCCCTTCCCCCCCCCATCAGCGCCCCCGGCGCCAGAGTGGGGGCCCCGCGCCGCGGCTCTCCGCCCCGAGCCCCCCCGCCGCCCCCAGCGCCCCAGCGGGGCCCCGCCCACTGCCCCTTCCGCCACCAAACGCTTCATCCCGCGTCGCGCCCGCAGCTCCCCCGCCTCCCTCCGCGTCTCAGCGCGCCAAGCGGGGACTCCGACCGTGCCCCCTCCGCCCTGGCAATTTATTCCGCGTCGCGACGCACGCCCGCATCCCCCACTTCCCCCCTTTCCCAACGCCCCAGTTGGACCCCCGCCCCGTGGCCTTCTGCCCCGAGCCCCGCCCAGTGCCCCTCCGCCCCGACAGTTTATCCGCGTCGCGGCACACGCCGCCCCCCCTCTTCTCCGCGCCCCCAGCGCCCCAGTGGGACCTCCGCCCCGCGCCCCCTCCGCTCCGAGCACTTTATTCCGTGTCGCGACGCACGCCGTCTCCCCCGCCCTCCCCACCTGGGCCTTGGGCCCCGTTGCTGGGCCCAGAGGGCGATGCCTTGCCCCCTCTCCCCCCCTCCTCTTCCACCGCCTCCTCCCTCTCCTCCTCCTCCTCCTCCTCCGTCTCCTCTTCCTCCCCCTCCCCCTTCCTTTTTGTGCAAGGGCTATGGCGCTCGTGCCATTTGTTTTCGCTCGTCGTCGTCCCTGGCAGCTGGTCTGGTCCTGGCCCTGGACCCAACTCCCCCCCCTGCTGGACCCTTTGTTTTCGTTTTCGCCCCTGGTCCGACTCTGGCCCTGGACCCGACCCCCCCGCCTGGTCCTGGCCCCGTGGAGCCCCCCTCGCCCCGCAGGGTCCCTGGTCCGGCCCTGACCCTGGACCCAACCTCCCCCCCTGGTCATGGCCCCAGCTCCCCTTGCCCCGCTGGCCCAGGGCCTGGGCCCAGCCTCCACCCCGCCGGCCCTGTCCCCAGTTCCCCTCGCCCTGGACCCTTTATTTTCGTTTGTCGTCGTCCCTCTGGTCCTGGCCCTGGACCCTGCCTCCTCCCCTGGCCCTGGCCCCCCTTGCCCCGCTGGCCCCGGCCTTGGACCCGGCCTCCCCCCCCCGGCCCTGGCCCCAGTCCCCCTCGCCCTGGGCCCTTTGTTATATTGCGCAGCTGTGTTCTAGAGCTCGGACCTTTTTATTTTCGCCCGTCGTCGTCGTTCGTTCGTCGTTCGTCCTCCCCCCGGCGGCCACAAAAATAAACTCCTGGAGGAAGGAGGCGAAAGCTTCCTGTCCCTCGCGGCTCCTTAGTGCAAGAGCCAGGGCACGCGTGCCACTTGTTTCCAGAGCTGACCATCGAGATCCCCCTGTCCTCGAGAGGGCAAGGTCGGGGCGAATTTCTGCGAGGGCGACCCGACCAGCTCGCTGCTGCTCGACGCTTGGAAGCAGGAGCGGCTCGGGAGATGGCAGCCCGAGGACATCATGCGCCTGGGGGGGCGCGCGCTAATCACGGGCGCGCGGCGCCGTTTGCGCGGCGCGGCGGCTTCTGCTCGCGCCGCTCTTAGCTCGCGTGACAACTCGGGCCTGACCTTAACACTTGAACAAGAAAATCGTCGAATTTCGCGTTGAAGCCGACGCGCGAGGAGCTGGCGGCTTCGAGTATACTGACGGGAATTTCCGTGGCCGTTCGGTGGTTCCCGAGTGAGTTCAGTTCAGTTGACGAGGGCAGTCTCGCCGCGGGCCGCCAGCCCGCCTGCCGCGACAGCGAAGCACGCCATGCCGGCGAGCTCGGGGCAGACGAGGCGCGGGGCCTCGCTGCCGCGGCCTTCGCCCGCGTTTGCGGCGAGGCAGCGGTCTGGCGCGACGCGGGGGCACCTGCTTCCTATCTCGGCGACGCTCAAGGGCGCGAGCGCCCCGGCCTCGACCCCGCCGCTAGGGCGTTGCCCAGCCGCGCGGCGTCGAGACGGGCCCGATGGACGGCGGCGGCGGCGCCGCCCGCGTCGGCCGCGCCGAGCCCGACGCCGTTTTCAGAGGCGATAGCGAGGCGGAGAGGGCGCCCACTGACGAGAGCTGAGATTCCGAGGCAGCAGCGAGCATCGGCCAGAGCCGACCGCCATCGCGACACACGGGGCGACATCGAACGTGGGCTGAGCTACTTCCAGACCAGCAAGGTCAGACCACTTGCGCGCGCCGCCGCGCGGGGCGGGCGCGCAACTTAGTCGAGTGGGCCAACTAGGGGTCACTGCGCGAGATCTCCGAGACAGACTTAGGTTTCTTCTAGGACCTGAGTTGCCGTCCCACTCGCGAAATCCTTGCCGCGTCGTTCTTGCTGGCGTCGCTGTCCCAAGAAGGCGCGCCCGCGCGCTGTCGCACTCGTCTTAATGTGTAAGTTTGTCTTTTGTCGAGTAGACGTCCGCCGAGGGCGAAGGGGGCCATCGGCAACTCGGGATCACCGACGCCGCGGCCTCAATGGCAAGGACAGGCGGCGGGCCCCTGCGGGTGGCTTCAACTCCCCGAGCAGTCGCAGGTCTTTGCGGGGGCCCGCGCGCGCCCCCCTCGGCGGGCGCCGCCCGGGGGGGGGGGGGGGGGGGGGGCGCCAAGAGGCTTCGTGCGAGTGGGCCCCTGCGCGGGGCGGAGGGGTCCGAAGGGGCTCAGCGCGAGTGGGCACCAGGGCGGGGCGAGACCGATTGGGCCTGGATGCGAAGGGTTCGGATATGAGCGGGCCTGGGCATGCGCGGGCGTCTGCGCGAGCGCTCTTGGAAGAGTGGTTCTGAATGCGCGTGTCTGGGCGCGTGCGAACTTGAGCATGGCGCCTGAGTCCACGCGGGGTCTGGACATGCAGCCGCGCTGCGAGTGTGAGCACGTAGGCATGCGAGCGAGCGTGGCGGTCGGCCGCTGAGTTGAACGGGGCCCGAGCGCGAGCGGGTCTGGGAACGCGCGAGTTTGCCGGGGTCAGCCTGGTAGCCGGTAGGCCCGCAGTTGCGAAGTCACCAGGTGGCGGACACGCGTTGCACGAGACGCCCAGAACTATGCGACACAACCATTCTTTGGTTGAAGGGAGGCGGTCGCCCCGAGGCATTCCTGACGCGCTCCTCTTGATATGATGCGATTATCGTTGCCGTGCCATCATCATCGCCGATGTCGTCGTCATTCTTGTCGTGGCCACCGCCGTCGCACCGTTGCCGTTTGTGCCCGGCGATCTCGATCGCTTGCCTTCTATGGCGGCCATGGGCGGCGGCGGCGATCGCATCAGCCACTGAGCGCTGGCGCGCGCGAGCAGGCGGCGCGCCAGTGCACAGACGCCATTTTCCAGCATTGCCGCCAGAGCCGTTCGCAACGTTCGCCAAATCTGTCGAGGACAGCCAGCCCTGCGCAGCGCCTTGAAAAAATGTGGCACCGGTCGGGCGCAAGGCTTCCCAAATTGTTCCCGGGCCAGGGTTGTTTGGCGTTCCAGCGCGGATGATTCAGGAATGATTCAGGTGTGATTCCGCAGCGTTTCAATGCTGATTCGGAGCACCTAGGAGCGATTCGGGGCTCTGAGACCCCGAAACGCGCGCGCGGGCTGCGCCCCGAGATGATTCAGGCGCCACCAGCGTCACGTGTGCAATCTTAAATTGAAAATGGCCTCCGCGCGGCCTCTGCGCAGCCCCCCGCCCTTTTCGGCTCTCTAGAATTTTGCCACTGTTCCGGCCTCTACAATTTTGCCACCGCGTGCGTGGGCGCGCGGGCGCGCGACGCGCGCGCGCGGTGTTCAACGCCAGAAGACCCAAACATTGAATCCGAAGAGGAAACATGAGCCGCTCTGAACCAGACACGCTTAGGGTTCTCTCAGGATTTGAGTCGCCACCCCACTCGCGAAATCCTTGCCGCGTCGCTTTGCGCCCGCGCGCTGTCGCACATTCGTTTTTTTTCTATGCGTTGCGAAGTCCTTGCCGCGCCGCTTTTATCGGCGCGGCTGCCCCAAGGAAAGTACGCCCGCGCGCTGTCGCACCTGTCTTTCTTCATTGAGCACACGCGCGCACGCGCGCACACACGCACACACACACACACACGCGCACACACGCACGAACACACACACACACACACACACATACACGCACACACATTGACATACATACATACAAACATATATCTGTATATACACATATATACATATGTGTATATATACCTATATATGTCTATGCCGCCGTCCGCCGAGGGCGCGTCAAGACCCCTCTCGGGGCCTTCAGCAACTCGGGGTCTCGGGCGCCACGGCCTAACGGCAAGGACAGGCGGTGGGCAAGGGCAGGCAGTGGGCCATTTTGGAGGCCTCAGCCTCCCGCGCGGTCGAAGGTTGTTGCGGGGGCCCGCGCGCGCCCTCGGCGGGCGTCGCCTTGGGGGGGGTCCAAGTGGCTCCGTGCGAGTGAGCCCCTGCGCGGGGCGGAGGGGGTCTGAGGGGCTCAGCGCGAGTGGGCCCCTGGGCGGGGCGAGACTGGTCGGCCCTGGGCGAGAAGGATTCGGATATGGGGTCCGCGCGCGCCCTCGGCGGGCGTCGCCCTGGGGGGGTCCAAGGGGCTCGGCGCGAGTGGGCGCCTGTGTAAGGCGAGACCGTTTGGGTCTGGATATGAGGTGTCTCGGATATGAGTGGGCGTGGGCGCGCGCGGGCGTCGGCGCGAGTGATCAGCGATCGTGGATGAGTGGTGCTGAATGCGCGTGTCTGGGCGCATGCGAATTTGAGCACGAGTGCGTCTATGTCTAGGCGGAGTTGGACACGCAGCCGCGCTGCGAGTGCGAGCGCGCAGGCATGCGAGCGAGCGTTAATGTCAGCTTCTGTTGAAGGGGGCCCGGGCGCGAGTGGGTCTGGGAATGCGTGAGTTTCTGCTGGTGCCAGCCTGATAACCAGCAGGCCCGCAGTTTTGCGAATCCACCGGGCGGCAGACACGCGCCGCGCGAAATGCCCAGAACAATGCGACACAACAACCGCTCTTTGGCAGAAGGGTGCCGGTCATCCCGAAGCATTCCCAACGCGCTCCTCCAGGTATGATGTGATTACCGTTGCCGCGCCATCATCGTCGTCGCTGTCGTTGTCATGACTGTCGTGGCCACCGCTGTTTCACCGTAGCCGTTTGCGCCCAGCGATCTCGATCGCTTGCCTTCCACTGTGGCCATGGATCGCGGCGGCGATCGCATCGGCCACTGAGTGCAAGCGCGCGCGAGCAGGCGGCGCGCCGATGCATCGGCGCCATTTTCCAGCATTGCCGCTGGAGTCGTTCGCAACGTCGTAGCACATGTGTTCGCCAAGTCTTTAGAGGGGAGCCAACCCTACGCAGCGCATTAGAACAAATTGACACCTGGCAGGGCGCAAGGCTTCCCAAAGGGTTCCCGCGCCAGGGGCGTTTGGCTTCCCATCGCGGATGATTCAGGAATAGTTCAGGTGAGATTTCCCAGTGATTCAATGTTAGTTCATATTGCTTTGGTGTGACTCGGGGTTCTGGGCCGCCAGAGAAACGCGCGCGTGGGGTGCGCCCGAGATGATTCAGGCGCCGCCAGTGACATTTCTATTATATTATCTGGGAAGACAAGGCCTCCGCGCGGCCTCTGCGCAGCCCCCCGCCCCTTTCGGCTCTCTAAAGTGGGCTGGCGTCTTCAGAATTCTACCGCCGCTCGGGCCTCTACAATTTGCCCACCGCAGGCGCGGAGGCGCGCGAGCTCGGGGGCGCGACGCGCGCGCGCGCGGTGTTCAACGCCAGAAGACCCGACGTTGAGGGCCTTTGGTGGCCCCGGCAGGGGCCCGAAACCCGTCTGGCCCTGCTGCTGCGCCCGAGCTGCGAGGAGGCGAGGGGCAAGCGGTAAGATCATGGGGGCCGACGAACGGGGTGGTCCTGCGCGAGTCCTGCCGGGCTCGAGGGGGCGGGTCGCCTGGGTGGCCGCGAGGCGACTGCGGGCGCGACGGCCCCCGGCGGCCTGCCCGGCGCGCGAGGAGCGGCTGGCGGCAGTGTCTGGGGCGCCCACGGCAGTGACCTACCGGGCGCGCCGCGGGGCCGCGAGCCGCGCGGCCGAGGTCGCCCGGTTGCTTTTGACCTCGGTGACCAGGCGGCTCCGCCACGCGAGCCCGCGCGGCAGCGTGCGCCACGTCAAGCGCGCCCGCTACCTCTCCCCGCTGAGCGTAGCGCCGCAGGCCGCGGCCCAGTGGAGCGACGTGATCCACGAGCGGGTGGCAGGGCTTCTGAACGGCGCGGACATCCTCGAGCCCCCCGCCTTCTGGCCGCCAAGTGCGCTGCCGACCTCGTGCGAAAGCTGCGCGCATACTTCTGTCTCGTCTGCGAGAAAAAGGACCACATCTTCCTCGAAGCAGGGCTCTCTATGGATAATATCAAAGAGCTTTAGTGGGAGTGCTCAGCATTCAGCTTTGTGGGTGAACGCTTCCTCGCGTGATTTGGAGGTCGTGGGAAAGATGCGCGCGGGGTGGGTCGCCTCTCACGTCGGGCGGGGCGCCGATGCGACGCTTCCCGATTTCGGCGCCGATCACGTTGGAGATGCCAACTACGAGCTGCGCTCGCCCATCCGCCAATACACCTATGTAACATGTTACATATTGCGAGTGTTGCGTGTCCCGTTGGGCGCCCAGTGATCGCGATCAGCCCAGGGACAGGACAGCGCAATTTTGCGTGTGAAAACCACGATGTCTGGTTCAATACTGCCGTGGTGCGACCCCTTGTCAATCGCCTTTCGCGTTCTTGGGGCGCTCGCTGGCCGCTCGCAGCAGCGCTCATCTCAGAACGGCCGCCGACAGGATTGAGGCTCATATGTTGTCTCGCCGGGTTTTGTTCACATGGGCCAGGGGCGTTTTTCGGGCGGGTTTGGGTTCCGCTGTGAAGCGAAGTCAACCGCTGCGCCCATCGAGAGATACGGTCTTTTAGCAAAGCCCTCTAATTCAAGAGAGGGGGTCGACGAGTTCCGCTGTGAAGTGAAGTCAACAGCTGCGCCCGTTGAGAGATGCGTTTTTTCAGGAGATGACGTGTGTCTGGCCACGCTCGGGGAGGGGATGGGCCAATCGTCATCATCACCAGCATCACCATCATCATCATCATCATCATCATCATCATCATCATCATCATCATCACCATCATCATCATCATCATCATCGACATCACCATCACCATCGTCATCATTGTCATCGTCGTCGCCATCATCGCCGCCATCATCATCACCATCGGCATTACCGTCGTCATCGTCATCGCCATCATCGTCACCCCCATCCTCATTAGCGTCGTCGTCATCATCATCACTGTCATCGTCGTCGTCATCGTTCTCATCGTCACCATCGCCGTCCTCGTCATCATCGCCATCGTCCTCGTTATCGTCGTCAGCGACACCACCATCACCATCATCAGCATCGCGATCGGATCGCCATCGCCATAATCACCATCATCACCATCATCTTCAAGGCCATCGTAATCGTCATTATCGTTTTCGGCATAGTTGGCATCGCCACCATGACCATCAACATCACCATCGTCATCATCGCCATCATCATCATCATCAATCATCATCATCATCATCATAATCATCATCACCATCATCATCATCATCATCATCATCATCGCCATCCTCATCAGCATCATCATAATCCTCAACATCACCATCACCGTCACAATCATCATCACCATCACCATCATCTTCACAATCACCATCACCACCATTACCATCACTATCATTATCAACATCACCATCGGCATCAGCATCACCATCATCGTCATCATCACTTTGTCCTCATTTGCTCCTTCTCCTCCTCCTCCTCCTCCTCCTCCTCCTCCTCCTCCTCTCCTCCTCCTCCTCCTCCTCCTCCTCCTTCCTCCTCCTTCTCCTCCTCCTCCTCCTCCTCCTCCTCCTCCTCCTCCTCCTCCTCCTCCTCCTCCTCCTCCTCCTCCCCCTCTTCCTCCTCGTCCACCTCGCAAAGCGACCAGGACGGGCGGCGGCCCGGGGCGCGTCCCTGGCGGCGGCTGCCGCGGCACCGAGAGGCCGAGGAGGTCGAGGGTCGAGGCGCGTCGAGGAGGAGCGCGGCTGGAGGCGTTCGAGGGTCCAGGTTCGAGCGGGGGGGGGGGGGCGTACCCCTGGTTTCCTCGCCTCCGTTGCCCGCGAGCGCGGGCCCCCCCCCGCAGTCGGGGCTCGGGCGCCGCGGGAGGAGCCGAGCCCCGCGCCCTGCCGAAGGGAGGGGGGGGCCCCCTCCTCCTCCTCCTCCTCCTCCTCCTCCTCCTCCTCCTCCTCCTCCTCCTCCTCCTCCTCCTCAAGAGGGCCCCCAGACGGCCAAAGAGACCTCCAAGACGCCGGCGATGGCATCGAGGACGGCCTTGGAGCGCCCCAAGAGGGCCCCAACTACGCCCTGAGGCTCCGATGCGACGCTCACGTCGAGGGTCGAGGTGCCCGGAAATCCTCATCGGCCCACGGAGTCGGGGGCGGAAAAGAGGGGGGTGATGACTAGGGGGGGGTGTATCGAGGGCCGTGATATCCGTAAGGGCTTCGCCCCCTGCCGCCGGCCCCCTCTCTCGGAGAATGGGCCATGGAAGAGCTAAGTCATGAGGCCTTGGCGCTGTCGTGAAGCAGTATCGAAACTTCATGCGAAGCCGATTCGCAATCAGCAAAACCAACTGATCACAAGAGGGGTTACCACACCTGGCGATTGGTAAGACGTGTATGGTTTACGGGCTTGGTTACCACACCTTGCGATTAAAGGGCCGAGGAGGGAGTTCTCGTAGTTTGGGTTACCACGCCTTGCGATGGATGTGAGTGAAGGGTGGCACCGAATTTCAGAAATGTGGCAAATCCCTTGTGTTTTTGGACCCTGACCCCGCGGATCTGCGTAAGGGGTGGCACCGAATTTCAGAAATGTTGCAAATCCCTAATGTTTTTGGACTCTCCCTGTGTTTTGGAACCCTGATCCCGTGGATCTGCGTGAGGGGTGGTACCGAATTTCAGAAATGTGGCAAATCCCTTGTGTTTTTGGACCCTGACCCCGCGGATCTGCGGGAGGGGTGGCACCGAATTTCAGAAATGTGGCAAATCCCTTGTGTTTTTGGACCCTGACCTCGCGGATCTGCGTGAGGGGTGGCACCGAATTTCAGAAATGTTGCAAATCCTTTGTGTTTTTGGACCCTGATCCCGCGGATCTGCGTAAGGGGTGGCACAGAATTTCAGAAATGTGGCAAATCCTTTGTGTTTTTGGACCCTGATCCCGCGGATCTGCGTAAGCGGTGGCACCGAATTTCAGAAATGTGGCAAATCCTCTGTGTTTTTGGACCCTGACCCCGCGGATCTGCGTGAGGGGTGGCACCGAATTTCAGAAATGTTGCAAATCCTTTGTGTTTTTGGACCCTGACCCCGCGGATCTGCGTGAGGGGTGGCACCGAATTTCAGAAATGTGGCAAATCCTTGTGTTTTTGGACCCTGACCCCGCCGATCTGTGTGAGGGGTGTCGATTTCGAGCCCCCCCAGCAATTCAGACAACGCGCCCAGGAGGTGCTAAAATGCCGGTTTGGGCCTCCCCCCCCTCGCGCGGTCAATCAATTAGTTACAGTAACCAGCAATAAGCAGAACTGTAACACTGGAAACTACAAGCTACAACTGGTACAGGAAACTGCGAATCCCGCGCCTACAGCCTGGTGGCCCCACAAGGGGGCCGGCGGATTTCCCCAGATTTCATGGCGCCTCTTCTTATTTCATTACGTCCCTGGCCCCCCCGCTGGGCCGCGCACATGCCGCCGGTCATGATTTGCACCCCCCCCTCTTGGACACTCCCGGTTTCGGGGCGTGCTCCAGCAGCTGCGCCTCGCCGAGAGCATTCCTGGGAGTGCCTGGGTCGTCCCGCTCGAGCTGCCGCCGGAGGCTCGCGTTGTCCGGTGACCATTAAGTCGGGCCTGTCCCTCTACAGGGGGAATGTTCAAACATAGTCAAACAATAGTGCAGGGACGTTTTGTTTAGTTTTTGTTGGCCATTTTGAAGTAATGTTTGGCAATGTTTTATTTGTCCTGGAAAATCCCCCTGTAGGAGGACAGGCCCGACTTAAGGTGACCACCAGGCTTGTGATGTTCCAACCTACTTTAGCCTTGATCACCAGAAAGAATTTCGAGCGCCAGAGAAGTACCCCAAAACATCAAGGCTTTCACGTGTCGGGTCCTGGGAGACACTCGTCCGACACTGTTTCGACACTCTTTCGACATTTTTCCGGGTGCTCGAAATTATTTATGGGTTGTGGTCCTTAATGGAGGATGACGATTAATTAATTACCGTGGGTCGTGTTCTCGCGGCGGCGCCCGGGATGACGATTAGAAAACACCGGCCGCGGGCTGGAAAACTATTTTTTGAATCGTTCTCCTCCAGTCCGAAAATTGTGCAGAAATAGCAGAAAACTATGTTTCTAATCGTTCTCTCCCATTTTTTATTAATCGTCATCCCGCATTACGATGGGGGCAACATAACACCAGGCGCTGGGGCGGGCCGAGGAGGAGCGCGGCCTCGAGGCTCGGCGGCGGGCCCGTCGTGAGGCCGGCGGCCCGCCCTGGCGTGTCTCGTCGTTCGGGGCGGCCTCCTGGAGGCATCTCGTCGCTACTCGCATATCGTCGCTGCTCGGGGCAAAAAATGAGAGCCCCGAAGCATCAGGGGTAACTCGGGTCAGGGCTAACTCGGGTTCGTTTTTCGGGAATCCGCAGCCGACTTACCAAGGGCCCGAGTTACCCCGGACAACTCGGGCGTCCAGAGCCCCGAATCATCAGGGGTAACTCGGGTCAGGGCTAACTCGGTTTCCTTTTTCGGGAATCCAAGCCCGAGTTACCCCGGGCCCGAGTTACCCCGGATAACTCGGGCGCCCAATCCTGGAGGCATCTCGTCGCTACTCGCATCTCGTCGCTGCTCGGGGCAAAAAACAACGCAGGAGGCCGAAGACTAAAACGTCGCGAAGATCGGGATAAAATCGGATCGGGATAACTCGAAATCTCTGAGAATCGGCAGGTTTGGAGGACGAATTGGGCACCGCGGCCGCTCCAGAGCGTTCCGGAACGCTCTGAGAGCGCTCCGGAACGCTCTGGATCGATTTATCCCGATCTTAGCCCTGTTTTACATCTCGTCGCTCATATCGTCGCTACTCCAGATTTCGTAATAAAAGGGAGGGGGTCGCAACCCTCCCAGACGAGAAGTTTTAGACCCCCCCGGACCATCCACGAAGGAGCGGCCTTTTGCCCAGACCCCCCCCCCGAACCCTCAAGACAGCTCAAATCAGACCCCCCCAAATGTGACCCCCACCACTTTACTGTGGAATCCGGAGCACTCGCATCTCGTCGCTGCTCGGGGCCAAAAAGAGCGCGGGAGGCCGAAGACTGCACGAGGAAGGGACGTCCGAGCGGCGGCGAGTTGGCCGTCCGAGGTCCGCCCGGATGTCTCGGGCCGGCGCCGGGCCCCCTCCCCCGCGGAGCGCGCCCGCGGGGGGCGGCGCCAGAGGCGAGGGGGAGGCCAGATGCCGACCCGAGCGAATGCGGCGCGGACCTCCGACAGGTTCGGGGCCGGGCAGACCTTGTACTCCAGATTTCGTAATAAAGGGAGGGGGGTCTCATTTCGGGGTGGGGGTCTCTACCAGGCTATCTTGGAGGGCCCGGGGGGTCTGGGGACGATGTTTTGGAGGGTTCTTCCACGGGGGAGGTCTGAAATGGCTTGTCTTGGAGGGTCCAGACCCCCTCCCTTTTATTATGAAATCTGGAGTACCCTTGCACGTCGATTAAGGACTCGGCCGTCCTCGGTTCGCGAGAGGGCGTCGCGGCCGTCATGTTTGCGGGTCCAGGTCCGTCGGTTTCGGTCCCAGGCCGTTTTCACCAAGGGGGGGTTTACGAAAGGGAGGTTTGTCCACTGCCGACCGATCCCCATCCCCACGCCCATGCCCATCCAGCCCCCAGCATCCTCGCCCCCCAGTCGGGGACGCACACCTCGAAGCCCGAAGGCAGCGGCCTATAACCCCATCCATGGGGTCAATCGGCCGTTGGGGCCCAGGCCACGTTCATGGGGATAGGGGTCGGTTAAAGGATGCCCCGCCACGGCTGGACCGCGGCCGGGATGGGCCCCAGAATGGGTCTGGGGGCTGGATTTGGAGGGGACTTGGGCCGGGTGGGAGGATCGCCGTTGTCTCACCTGGCCCTCCGAGAGGAGTGGGCTACGCGTACGAGTGGCCCTCGCCAGAGTGACCTCTGGTGCGGGGCAAGTGGGGTCCCGCCAGCACTGGCCGTCGCGCCCGGGTGGCTTTGCCAGGCGAAGGCTGGCAAACCCGTGGCTGCGAAGACGGAGCTCCAGGAAACTGTCTTTCTCTTCGGGAAGCAGCCCGTGTACTATTTCGCGCGCTGGGTCTTATTCCGGGACATAGTTCTGTTCTTCCGGGAAGACCGTTTTAGCAGCCACGGATTTGCCAGCTCCCGCCCAGCTTCTGACCAGGGTCACTCTTTCGTGCAGTCGAGAGGGGCGGGGGGGGGGGGCGCGGAGGAACGACTAAGGGGGCCGAGGGTGTCGAAGAAACACCTCCTCCTCCTCCTCCCTCCTCCCTGCTCCTCCTCCTCTCGTCCTCCTCCTCCTCCTCCTCCTCCTCCTCCTCCTTCTCCTGCTCCTCCTCCTCCTCCTTCTCCTCCTCCTCCTCCTCCTCCTCCTCCTCCTCCTCCTCCTCCTCCCCCTTTCCCTTCCCCTCCTCCTCCTCCTCCTCCCCCTCCTCCTCCTCCGTAGCCATTTTGGCTCAAGATGACTTGTTTCCCTGGGGACAGCACGGATACCGCTAGTCCGCGGCCAGACGCCGATCTTTCGTGCCTTCACCGTGGGAGCTGGGCCCCCCACACCCAGCGCATTCTATTTCAGGGGCCTTCGAACCTGCCTCCAGCGCGGCAGTCGGCGCCCCTCTTTCGCTATCCTTGTCCAGGGCGAGCCGAGAGCGGCCCTGCGACAACAGCCCTCATGGTGCCGCCGCCGCCGCCGCCTGTCCTCCGCGGACCTCGTCGACCCACGTGGGCGTGCGGGCGCTGCTCGGCGAGTGCCAATTGGGCGTGCCGCATTCGGTGCGCCTGCAGCACTGCGGCGCCGAAGCATCAAGGTCAGAGCGATCGAGCAGCAGAAGATTTGGGACGCCAAGGCCCAGGCGCGGCAGGCTGGTGCTGGAGGCGGACGCCGACTGCAGGCGCCAGGCAGTGACGACCTTGGGAAGCGGATGGCAGCCCTCGAGAAGACGATCGCAGATGCGCTCCGCACGGGCCAGAGCACCGAGCCAACGGCTGACTTGTCATGACAAGCCGAGGTTCACCCGTGCTCCATGGGCGGCAGCGCCCGATGCCCAGGCCGCTGCTGAGCCGATGGCCGACGACACAGATGAAGATAAACCGAGCGAAATATGCTGCACAGCTTGCCTGTTTTGAAGCCTCGCTCAAAAACTACGTTCTGGAGGCGCTGGAGCTGACCTCCGCAAGCAGATCCAAGGCAAGATTGATCAAATCAAGCTGCTGCAAAAACGATTACGACCACCAGCTATCGCACACCGTCGTGCAGCTCAGGACCTACATTGAAAAAGAGATCGCAGAGAAAGAGGAGCAGCTCACGAAGCTGCGTGAGAGTCCCGGAAGCAAGCGCACTGTTCTCGAGGCAAAGAAGCAGGATAGCATCGCCTTCCAGCGCGAGTTCGGTTCCACCGCAGCTGCTGTCGGTGGCAAGTCCCCCAGTTGCAGCTGCAAGTTTCTTTCCTGACGTTTTTGATGTCGAGGCTGAAGAAGTTGACGATCAGGACCTCCAGGCCTTCCTCCAGTCGCCGCTTTGGGGCAAGCTCCGCGAGACGCTGGCTGCGAAGATCCCCGCCAAGTCTGAGCCCATGGAGACTGAGGGTGCCGAGCCTGGTCCTGCCACTGATCCGTGTGGCCATGTTCGCGCACCTGCCGACATGCCAGCCGACGGTCTAGTCGACGGAAGTGGAGGCAAGCGAGTTATCGGTGAGTTGGGCGGGGATGAGCTGCAGCAAATTTCGAATTGGCCAAAGACAGGTGACCAAGCCAGTTTTGTCGAGACGTGCCGCGATCTTGGAAAGAAGCCCGAATGTTCCTTGTACGTTGCTCGTCTCTGGTGTCCGCCTGCGCGGTGGATCTGCCCGCAGGTCGCCCGCGGCCAAGGGGCAAGGTACAATGGTCATAGAGACTTTGAATGCTAGCGGGGGCCGTGCCACGCTCGAGTCTCGCCTCGCCCAGAGCGCAGCGATGGCACTGTTTGCCAGGATATAGGTTCCGCCCCCGACATGCCGGGGCAGCTTTGCAGTTGGGCCGCCAACCGCGGGTAGAAGACGGCTGCCACATCTGCGAAGCCAACTGAAGGAGCCTTTCTGCCCGGTGGCGTAGCCGGGTTTGTTCAGGCATCCACCCGATGGCCAATTAATGTGTGAGCATCGGCCACGCCATGTTCTAGATGACTTACCAGGGTGGCCCGGGCCCACACTGTTAGACGTCAATCTGCGTGACTCCATTGGCGCCGCGGGCATCGACGCTGACGCTCTCGCGGCTGATGGGGAGATATGAGAGAGGACGGCGACCCCCAGCATCATCGGAGGCGACTGGAATATGACGGCTCGCGACCTCGAGGGTTCTGAGTTTCCCAGGATGGCGGATGTCACGCTCGCGGTGCCCGACCAGGCCACGTTCAGAGGCGGAGCTGGTTCGTATACTATAGATATCTGTGGGTTCAACGACGCCGCCATTCGAGGATGCCGAGGCGTCGCGGCAGTAATAGCATGACACAAGAAAGCTCATAGACTTGTTCATTTAAAAGTGGTTGATAATGGTTGCGACGCTCTGCGCGGCGCATGCTCGGTGAGACAGGAGTTACCGCCGGTGGCCCCGACAGGCCCAACGTCGCGCCTGGTTGATTGGTCTGTGCGCGTTGCTCTCGCTAAGCACGCCCTCGCTCAAGACGACGCTGCTGACCCCGCCGTTGCGTCGTGGGCTCTCACCGCGCGTGTCTACGGCTTGTTTGCGGTGCCAGTGCGAGAATATGTTGCAGCAAACACGGGAGTTGAGCTGGGGCAGGCTGGCGCTTCTGGGCGAAAGCTGCAGCCGAGGCGGGTCAGCGCCACTTACCCTGCCAACGTTGAAAGTGAGGTTCAGAGCATAGCGCAAGGATGGAAGTGGCTTCAGGAGGCGCTGGTCTTTATTTTACCGCTGCGCTCGAAGGATGATATGTGGGCGCAGTGCTCTGAGGAGATATCGGATTGCATTGTCTCAGCTTGTTCCGGTCAGGGTCCCAGCGGCGGGCTCGACGCGGCGGTGGGGCAGGCCAGGGGCGAGTCGAGGTCAATGCCACGCCGATGGACGCCGAGCGGCTGCAGACTTTCTTGGATGAGATCGCCGATGATGATGCGCTCGCAGCCAAAAGCCAGGAAAAAAAGAGCCCGATGGCAGCTGGGCAGATCGATGCAATATGGCAGTCAACGGAGGTGCACGTGCGTTACGCTGGGCGATTCGAGTCAAATGGATTCCTTCCCCAGCGGTGGCGCTCGGGATCCAGTCTGGCGACCTCGGGATCATAGTCCAGCAGGGAGTGGAGCTTTACCGACGTTTGCGGCACGCAACAGACAAGGCCCCAGAGGCTTGGATCCCTGACTGGACTTCATGCCCGAGGTTAACACCAGATCGGATCCGCAGCGCGGCAAAGAGTTCCCCGAAGGTACCGCGGCCTCGTTCGACAACTGCCGCCCGAGGCACCTCGCGAAGAAGACGACGACGGCTTGGCAGTTTTGGCGCCCATATCCAGGCCTCAGAATGCATCGGAGTTCTCCCGCGCCAAATTGGTTGGATTCAGATGCCCATGCTCGGCAGACCAAGCGGAGGCAACATATGGATAGTCCTGCGCGCTGGGATCTACAGGGCCCGGCAGCGAGCTCGCCGCCCATACGCCGAGTTCACGAATGATGCGTTGGATCAGAGATTGGGGCGCCAGCACAGGCAGGTCCGCCATAGACGGCGCATGGGCGCCCGCGGCCAGGGCCGAGCCTGACCAGATTTCTCACAAACGCGGAGTTGTCACTGTCGCTGATTATTCCACATACTATGAGCCGATACCGTTGCTGGCACTCAGGTATACGTTCCTTCGTCACGGTGCGCGGACCTGCTGGCTCGTGTTGGCGACGAACATGTGGGCGGGCCCGAGAGTCACGCGCTCTGGGCGGCACCGCGCCCGACACGTTCTTTTCGCCAAGTTCGGGGTGCCAGCGGGGGTCGCCGACAGCGACATAGGCATCCAAGTGCAGCCAGTCGACCAGTGCGATATGATGATGCTCACAGTTCTTGCGATGGGTTTCTAGTTCTACATGGACGACAGCGCCTTGCATTATTCTGCCTTTGATTTTGACGTCGCCAAGGGAATTGCTGTCGGAGCAGCCAGAGAGTGCATGACAGCCAGTCAGAAGCTCAATCCTGGTTTGAACCAGGACATGATTGCCGCCCTCGCAACGTCTGACTCTCTGGCCCATGCTGTGTGTGACGAGCTCGGTTCTCCAGGAACGTCTGCAAGTCGTCCGTCTCCTACCCCGGAGTCGATGGGGCTGCTGGGCGGCGGCGCCGTGAGAGGCAGGCCCGAGTGAAGCAAAACAATCGTCTCATAGGAACGACAGCGAGTTCGCAAGACCCGAGCCCCCCACAAGCACTTCAAGGGCCCCAAGGAGACCCCTTTCAAGAAAGTGCACAAACTAGGGATCGCTCCCGCTAGTAGTCTTGGGGTTGAGGTCTTTGGGCTCTGTGCTGCGGAGTGGCTCAGCCACCAAATATTAGTTGCTAAATGTGGTGCCCCGTCCCAAGCAGGTACCCCCCCTGTCCGCAAAGGTTGTTTCAAACGGAGATAGCAGCGCTAGGCTCGCCTTGGCGCCCGCGACCCAGCGGTGCAGGATGTGTTGGAATCCTGCGACTCCCCCAGGGTCCTCTCTCACCAGCATGCCCGAATTTCTGAGGCTTCGGGGGCCTTCGATGCCGCAAGAGTTTACAGAATGGCGTCAATCCAGAGGCCACCTTGCTAGAGCCGCGCTGTGTCTCGGCCGTGCTGGCTGGCGAGCGATGGGGCCTTTGAGGTGAATAGACCATGATGGGATGCACGTAGATACCGCCTCGACCCCACTGGCGCAGCTTGCCGACATGCCAGATCTCGGAGTTCAAAGCCAGAAAGAGTTCAGGTTTGCTCAGAAGCTATGATTACCAGCAAGCACGCGGGCGACCGCAGACCTGGTTCGAGACAGAGTCGGGGCTAAGGCCCGCATGTTTTCTAAATGTTGGAAATATGCAATCGAGAGTGTTGCCTGCCACGGTTTGTGGACCAATGGTCGCGCCGAGAGGGCGGGGCGCTTGCGCGACGGGGTTAGTTCTTGCGGGGAAAGGGGCACGATCCATCACAGGCTGTACTTGCGCCAGTTAGATGATGCAGTTGCAGCCCGTCAAAAAGCAGAGCCCCCCCCCCGAATTCCTGGACGTTGCCTCTGACGGATCTTGTAGCAAGCAGTTGTTGCGACCGCTGCGCAGAGCGCCCTGGCAATAGCAGTGTGCCCAGACGCTGGCGATGAACCCGTTCCTGTCATGCGCGGGATAGTCCCAGGTCAGATCCCTCGGGCTCTTGCGATGGCTGAACACGGTGCCGTCTCTCTGCGTGGTCAAGTGGCGACTCCCGAAGATCAGCTTGCATCGGATTGCTTGACAGCAGTGGGAGCCTATCAGCAGCAGGTCTCGCGCCAGGTCTGCGTTTCTAGCAACTCTGCAGGTATCAGACAAGTCGCCCTCCAGCTGGAGTGGGCGCCCTTCACGCAGTCTGTTCAGCATGTCAAAGCGCGCCGCTCCGAAGGGGTCCTAGACGATTTTGAGGGCACTGAGCGAATATATGCATGCATATGCGAACTCGGTGGTGGACAAGCAGACGAACGTTGCCGTAGATAAACCACCTGAGTCCGACGCCCCAGTTTTTAGCTGATTTGGACTTGGCGGCCCAACGGGCCTCGTGTTTCATGAAAGTTGCCGCGGAGGTCCTGCCCCTTCTCCAGAATGAAACGCCCGCCGAAGACATGTGCTTCGAGATCTAGGCGTTCAGTGTCCTGGCACGATTGGCAGCTCGGCGAGTTAGGCGTACAGTGCAGAGTTTGCTTGGCTCTGGCCGAAGGCCCATGCGAGCAACTGCAAATGAATGGCTGCCCAGGCGTGCCGAAAGTGATTGATAAATTGCTCTCCGGTTCCAGGGGGCATCGCCTCGTCGCATGGGCTGGATCGATGGCTCGAGACGCTGTTGATGGTGCCTCGTCGTCGTCGTGTCGCCCTGTGTCCCGAAAGCAGAACATTGTTTGACTTGTGGAGGGTGGTCCAAAGGACGAGCTCGCAAGCTCGGCCGTAGCTGCGAGCAGCCGACAAGAAAGGGTCTCGAGGTCTTTCGGAGGCCCCGCGAGGGCAAATGCCCCAATCGTCGTGTGCAGGCGCTGCTTGATAAGACTGTGCCTCTCTCGAGGCTGGAGGAGTTGTCTGCTAACCACAGGACTTCGAGTGCCCATTCCGTTGTTCGGACTCGGTTTTCGGCCTCGGACTCGGCCCCCTCCTATGAGCAACGTATGTCGGCACTCGTTGAACGAATCCGACTCAAAGAGCAGAGTTCTGCCGCTCGTTCTCGGGGATAATTTGAGTCTGGGGCTCCAGAGTCGGCCTTTGCGGCCCAACTCCAGAGCGACCCTTCCCCATTTTTGTTTCTTTAGTTTTTAGTGGTGTGCGCTTCCCCAGGGGCGTCCCATTCCATTCCATTTTATTCCTCCTCCTCCTCCCCCTCCCCCTCCCCTCTCCTCCCTCTCCTCCTCCCCTCTTTCCTCCTCCTCTTCCTCCTCTTCCTCCTCCTCCTCCTCCCCCTCCCCCTCCCCCTCCCCCTCCTCCCCTTCCTCCCCCTCCTCCCCCTCCCCCCCCCTCCACCCCTTCCTCCCCCTCCTCCTCCTCCTCTTCCTCCTCCTCCTTCTCCTCCTGTTCCTCCTCCTGCCCCGAGGGGGCCCCTCCCGTAGGGGAGGGGTCGGGACCCTAGGGTCCCCCTGGCGCAGGCGGGGAGCGCCGGGCCCGAGGGGCGAAAAGCCCCCGCACCCGAGTTCTTGGACCGGCGCCGGGGCCCCCTTGACGACGCCTCCAGCGCTTCGCCTTGCGCGCTCTGCGCCCAAGGGAGGGGTGCTCAGCGCAAGTCCACCAAAATCCGCGCAGCCGACAGTCTGTAGTTGTGCCGTCTTCCTCCAGAGGAGGGGCGAGGACGGCCTTGGGCAGTGGGAGGCGTGGGGGGGGTTGGAGGGTCGAGGACCGAGGAGAAGTCGAGAAGAAGGAGCGAGGGATGCCGAGGAGAACGGGGAGCGAGGAGGGCCGAGGAGGAGGAGGAATGCCGAGGAGAATTGGGAGCGAGGAGTGCCGAGGAGAACGGGGAGCGTGGAATGCCGAGGAGAACGGGGAGCCAGGAGGGGCTGGAGGGTCGAGGACCGAGGAAATGTCGAGAAGAAGGAGCGAGGAATGCCGAGAAGAACGGGGAGCGAGGCATGCCGAGGAGAAATGGGGAGCGAGGGATGCCGAGGAGGAACGAGAGGAGCCGAGGGGGCCTGGGCAGGCTCTACTACTCGCGCCTGACAGCCCTGCTGCACGGGGTGGGCCGCGGGCGCCGGGCTGCACCGCGACGACGAGCCACGACCCCCCTGGGGGGGGATAGGCTCGGGGGAAGTGCGTGTTACGGCTCAGTGGAGATACAGTCAACCCGCATAGTAAGGATGGCGACCTTCCCAAGGGTATCCCTGCATCCTTGTCTCCTCGGCCCATCCTTCGCCACGTTCGTCGGCCGCGCCCCGCTCGAAAAGCTCCGAAGTGGGCGTCCAAGGCCCTTGCATCCTTACCGCGCATCCTTAATAGACTGTACGTCAGAGCCCCGAATCATCAGGGGTAACTCTGGTCAGGGCTAACTCGGGTTCGCTTTTCGGGATTCCGAACCCGAAATACCCCGGGCCCGAGTTACCCCGGATAACTCGGGCGTCCAGAGCCCCGAATCATCAGGGATAACTCGGGTCAGGGCTAACTCGGGTTCGCTCTTCGGGAATCCAAACCCGCGTTACCCCGGACCCGGGTTACCCCGGATAACTCGGGCGCCCAAGTACGGGTTGACTGTAGGCACAGGGGCAAGACGGAGACTCAGGGGCACAGGTTCACGGGGACAGGCTCGGGAAAATCCCCGCGGGGGCATCGGCCCAGGGGTGCCGTTTCGAGGGGGAGATGCCAGGGGGGATAGGCTCAAGTCGAATGTTGAGCAGAATCGAAGCACACGTCGGCATGTACAGTGAGCGGCTTGAATCAGGAACACTTTTTTTCAAAAGGGGCTCGGTCGTTCCTTAGGTTTACATGCGTTATTCACAGTTCCTTATGCGTTATTTGTTATCTATCGTTCCTTATGCGTTATTCCTTGGGATGAAAAATGGTCTTCGTTCCTTTTTGATCGTTCCTTAGGTCAGGCCGATGACTTTACTCAGTTGAAACAAAATCATGTCAACGACTTTCGAACACTTTACCTGAGGGCTCTAACATTGTGAGTGGGCTCGTGCTTGTGCAAATGACAAGTCCATAGCCGTAGCGGTCATAGTGGAGTCCAAGCACCGTGTTTCAACGTATTAGCAGATGTTGCACAGTTAGGTAGGGTAATCGTGTTATATACGTGGTGCAACACGTGTTGTGCAAGCTATGCTGTGCAATCTTCGTTGTACAATAGTTGTGGAGCTATACGTGTGGTGCAACATGTGTGGTTCAGTTTATGCTTTGCAACATAGGTTGTACAATATATGTGATGCAAGCTATGTGGTGCGCATTCTACGTGGTGCGATACACGTTGTGCAATATTATCGAAGACGCCTACGGCGAATCACCGCCGCCCCCTGCCTTTGTGGAAGCGCCTATGTGGCCGAACGTTGAGGCCAGACCTGCCAAGCCATCGGACCATGTGCTCCCCGAATCGGTTTGGAAAGCCTTCGGGGAACACGTGAGCGTCTTGATGGTCATCGTCGCCGTCTTGGAGGCCTCTTGGGCGATCTTTCGGCGATCTTTGGGGGCTCTTGGGCCGTGTCGGGCCGTCGGAAGGCCGAAAAAAGGGAAATGCCCAAATCCATCAAAAACCTTGGGAAAATCAGTGATTTTGGCATCTTTTGGCCTTCCTGGAGGCCCTCTTGGGGGCCTCTTGGGCCCTTTTGGGCCAGCTTCGAGCGAACTTCGGCCATCTTGGTGGGTTCCTGGCACGTCTGACGCCGTCGGGAGCCGTTTTGGGGGCCTTTCTGGGCCAACGGGGGACCCTCTTGGGGCGCTCCAGGGCCGTCTTGGAGGCCATCTTGGGCGTCTTGGAGGCCATCTTGGGCGTGTTGGAGGCCTCTTGGGCCGTCTTGGGGCCCTCTAGGGGCCATCTTGGAGGCCACTTGGGCCATCAGGGGGCTCTCTTGGGGGCCTCTTGGGCGATCTTGGG
Source organism: Prorocentrum cordatum (assembly GCA_963575745.1). Taxonomy (NCBI): domain Eukaryota; class Dinophyceae; order Prorocentrales; family Prorocentraceae; genus Prorocentrum; species Prorocentrum cordatum. The sequence goes on along the minus strand of CAUYUJ010016460.1, from coordinate 127,553 downwards.
GGCTTCTTGGGCCGTCTTGAGCCGTCGGAGAGCCGAAAAGGCGCAAATGCCAAAATCCTTCAAAAACCAAGGGAAAATCAATGATTTTGCCCTCTTCGGACTCTCCTGGAGGACCTCTTGGAGGCCTCTTGGGCCGTCTGGGAGGCCTCTGGGGGGCCTCTTGGGCCGTCTTGGGCCGTCTTGGACTCTCTTGGGCCGTTTTGGAGGCCGTCTTGGACCATCTCGGGCGGACTTGGAGGCCATCTTGGGCCATCTTCGCGATTTTTTGAGGATGTCCCGAGCGAAACGGCCGTTTTTGGGCACGGTGGCGGGACGGGCCGGAGCCCACTGGGGAGTTCTTTTGGAAAAAGAACCAAAACCAAAACCTGAAACATCCAGCACGCCGTGCACCCCTGCAAGCAGGGGGCGGCGGATCTGATGGCCTTCGGCCCATCCCGTCACCGTGCCTGGGCTGTGGGTCATAGGCCTCAAGATGTTCGTTCGAATGTCGCCTGAGGCTTCTCGTGAGCCTCGTGGAGGCAGTTCTGAAGCTTCCTGGGGCCATTTTGGGGGCCTCCTGGGGTGTCTTGGAGGCCTCCTGGGGGGAACCTCTCGGGGCCTCCCGGGGGGCATCTTGGAACGGAGAAGGGTCGACTCGTCGGTTCGGGCGCCCGCTCTTGGGCCCCGTGGGGCCCGGCCAGACCACAGGAGCCACTGCTACCTCTGGTACTCCCGGGAGGTGTATTGGGCGAGGTGGTGGGGAACCAGCCCCTGGATTGCTCGGGACGCAGAAGGGGCCCCCCCCACCACCAGAGGCAAGGCGGAGGCGGGACCGCGCCTGCCATCGCGCCAGCCAGGGACGGGGTGGGACGAGGGTCAAGTCGGGCCTGTCCCCCTACAGGGGGGTTTTCGACGAAAAATGACCATAAGATAATACAAAAATAGTCTGGGGACTATTTTTTGAGCATGTTCGACCTTTTCGGTGCATTTTTTTGGGGTGTATATTTTATTTTTTTCCGAAAATCCCCCTGTAGGGGGACAGGCCCGACATAAGACGAGGGAGCCCGTCCCGCGCCCCACGGGCCTGCACGCTCGCTTGGCTGGGGTGGGGCCCCGGCCCGCTGGCACGGCCCTTGCCGGCCTGCCCCCCCCCCCGCGCCCTGCGCGCGGGGTGCTCTTCGCCCCGCCGCCGGCGCACCGGGGGGCCTCTCGCCCCCGGGGCCCGACCGCGGAAGGCCCCCTCGCAGCGCTGCGCGCGCCTCGTTCGCGCGGGGTCCCGTGGCTCCCCCCCTCCGTGTTCGGGCGGCGGTCCGCTGCGGTCGGGGCGCGGAAGCAGGAGCCCTCTGCGTGGGGGCGGGGCTCGGTGCTCCTGGATTGCTGTGCAGGTTGCCTCAGGTTTTCCTGAGGTCTTCCACGGGAAGTCGAAGTTCAACTTGTGGAAAAGGGGACCTCGTTGCTTATTTAGGGTTCCTGGGGCGGCTGAACCTACGTGGCGCCACGGAAAACGATCCTCCAGCTCCCTCCCCTCGCATCGGGCGGGTTCACCGCTGGAGAATCTGGTTTGGTTGGGGCAAGGTCAGCATATTCGGGAGTCTCCCCCTCTGCCGCCCGCTCCTCCCCTCCCTCCCCCTCTTTGCCTTCCCTTGCCGAAGCCACCCGGGCGCGAGCGAAGGCTGTACGTTTTTTCCCTCCTCCCGCACAGCATTCTCCTCCTCCTCCTCCTCCTCCTCCTCCTCTTCCTCCTCCTCTTCCTCCTCCTCCTCCTCCTCCTCCTCCAAACGTCCCCTGCACCCCCGCCCGCCCCCCTCGCTTGCGCACCCGAAGTTGGCAGGTCCCATGTCAATCGGACCGGTCCGATGCGACGTCGATTTTGGCCAGCCCGATCCGACTCGATTCCGATACTCCGACCGCTCCGATGCGGCCCGATGTTTGCACGGCGATGATGGGCATCCTGGCGCGGCGATCCGATTCCGGCTCCGCGCCGATGCTTCCCGATTCGATCCACATGTCGATCCGATCTGGTTCCCCGACTCGATGCTGACCGATCTGGGGTGGCCCTCCCCCCCCCGTGGCACCCCTCTCGAAGCCCAGAGGATCCCAATGGTTCCCAAAATGGCGCGGGAAATTGGCAAGGGACACGTTTTGGTGCCAACGATAGGGGGGGATAGGCATAGAGGGGGGGGCATCGACCCCCAATCGCCCATTGATCGCCGATAGGGGCCCGATAGCCCCAACCTACCCAGGAAGGTGCGGATACTATCGGAGGCCTATCGTCGATCTATCGGCGATGTATCGCCGATTCCAGGTCGATGCTTCCCCCCCTATGCCTATCCCCCCCTATCGTTGCCCCTCAACGTTTGTCAATTCCCTCGTCCTCCTCTCTTTGCCGTCCTCGTGTTCCTCGCCCCGTCGGTTTTCTTCTCGGCGTGGCAGGCAGGGCACGCGTGAACAGCGTCTGCCTTCTATGATTCGAGCGTGGGCGCGCCCCGTGAATGTTCCCCCATCGTGATGCACCTGTTTTGCCACGCGTCCGCGCTTTTTCGACGTTGTCCAGCGCAGATTGCGGGCACCCGGTATGCAAACCACACGATTAAGGTCGCAGGATAATAGTCGGCATACGGATCAGTTTTCGAGGGTCCGCGCAGATTTCGTTGATCGGCGCTGGACGCCATTGGCGGCTGTTCGCCAGGGAAGGGGGGGCAGTGCCGATCTAAGACATCCGTACGGGCCTCCGAATGTTTCTGTTCTGTCCTGTCCTTACTGGGACAGTCCAGGACATTGCGGAGGCCCGATTTGCAAACCACAAGGAACGGAACGATATGTTGTGCCAAACCTCTACACACATCAAGGTCGCTTGGCACGCGACTGATCATCATTCGATCAGTCAGGAATCGCTGTCACGCGAAACTTCTGGTCGACCAGCCCGCACCGAATTGCGATGCAAGGCGCAAGGCGCGCTGAGCAGCATCGAGCCCTTCATTAGTGGACCAGCATGTTGTCTCTTCTTTGCGCGTCTGGCCCAACATGCACACCCCCATCCCACCCTCGTCCACCCCCAGCCATTCTGAGCTCTATGTATTATTTGCCATCTTCCCTTTCACCCAGTCCTTTCATATCCCCGACGTCGCTTCCGACTTTCGCTCACACCTTTCACATCCTTACCATCCTTCCAGTCCCTTGTTCCTTTCTCCTTTCCCCTTCCTTCCGTCCAACATTTGTTCTCCCTTTATCTGTATCCCTTCCTGCTTTCTCCATCCGCCAACCCTTTTCCCCGTTCTTCCTTCGTCTCCCTCCGCCCATTCTTTGCCACCCACGCCGCCGTCTTCGCTTTGACCCGGGCGCAGCGGGTGGAAGGTGACCTTCTTGCTCGCAAGCTTGCTGGTCGCCACCACGCTGGGTCCCCCTGGGACTGGACAGCAACACCGCACAACCGCCACCCCCACCTCCGTGTTTTCCTTGTCCTCCCTCCCCCCTCTTCTCCTGCTCTTGCTGCTGCTGTCCCTCCTGCTCCGGTTCCTCTTCCTCCTGGCCCCCTTGTCCCCGCTACTCCCTCCTCCTGCTCTTCCTCCGCCTCTTCCTGCTCCTCCTGGCCGGCCACGAGTCTGGCCGGCCGGGACCTTTCCGCAAGAGAGTTGGTTCAGCCCCCAAGTGCTCGGCATTGACCCTGCGGGAGCGGCTTCTGTCTGGTGCCCTGCTTCTGCTTCTGATCCTTCTCGTGCTTTCATTCCTCCTCCATCTTCTCCTCCTCCTCCTCCTCCTCCTCCGCCTCCTCCTCCTCCTCCTCCTCCTCCTCCTCCTCCTCCTCCTCCTCCCCCCCCTCCCCGCGAGGTAACAAAATTGTTTTTTCTTCGTTGAACCCGTAACGTTCTTGACGGGGGGTCCCACCCGCCGTAACAGTAGCGAGCGTGCGCGTGGGTGGTGCCCGCGCCCCTTCAGGTATGGCGCCATTTTCACAGGCGCGCTGTGGTGCGACAGGCATGATTTCAGGGGGCCACATGCGAACCCGACACCAACCCCCCACGATTTCTGAGGGGGAGAGCGAGCGAAGTGAACCCCAGCCTCCCCCTCAGAAATCGTGAAGGATAGGGGTAGGGTTTGCATGTGGCCCCCTAGATTTGGTGCTCACAAGCGTGCCGTGGCGCTCGCAGGCATCTGGTTCGCCGGAAATTCCGGGCACGCCATAGAGCCGTGTTGCCGTTGCTGCTCCTTCTTCTCCTTCTGCTCCTGCTGCTGCTTTGTTGTTCCTCCCGCTTTTCCTCTGGTGCTCCTCCTCCTCCTCCTTCTCCGGTGCTCTTCTTGCTGGTCCTTTTGCTGCTCTTCCTGTTGCTCCTCCTCTTGCAATAACTCATTGCTGGTGTTTCTCCTGCTGCTCGAGGTGCTGCCCCTCCTGCTCGTCTTGCTTCTCCTCTGGCCGCTCCTCCTGGTGGTCCTGTTTCTGCACCCTTTGCTGCTCCCACTGCTGCTGTTATTGCTGTACTCACAGGCGTCCTGTGGTGTTGACAGGCATGCTTTCGTGCTCACAAGTATGCTGTTGTGCAACTCTATGGCGCGACGATATGGCGTAACCTGTGGCGCAACTCATGGTGCAACTTATGGCGCAATCTACGGCGCGCCATGGGACGCAATCGTATGGCGCAACCCCTGGCGCCACCGATAGGCGAAACCTATGGGCGCAACCTGTGGCGCAGCCTCCTGCGCCTCCAACATGCAGCAACTCGCTGTTTGGGGTCTGAAGATGGCAGGCGCCCGCTACTATAGTGCTGGCATGCGCTGCCGCGGCCACTGCCGGCTGGTGACGAGTGCACACGTGTCCGCTGCCCCTGGCCATGCCCGTGCTGCGCCAGGGGCCGTGCACGTGCCTCCGTGGCCCTGCGGTCAGCCAGGAGGGCGCACGCACCTGCTCCCGCGCACAGCGGGCTTGGCCAGGGCCAGTTGACCTGTGTAGACTTTGTCGCCCCACGCCGCCGCAGCTGAAATTGGGTCCGCGTGTATTCCACACGCTGTCGCCGCCCCGCTGGCCTCCAGACAAGACACCCGGCGTCCCCCTAACATGCGTTTCGCTGTGCGGAAAGTATGCCACGGTGGGCTGAGGCACCTGCAGAAAAAATGTGACGGTCTCACCCCGAAAAGGGCAGAGAATCTGCGCAGAATTGATCTCGGTTTGTTTCCTCGGCGGGAAGGCCCCCCAAGAGCCATCAAGATGGCCATGGCTCAGAGAGATGATTGTCGTGTCGTGTCGGCCCACGAGGCCAGGGGGAGTGGGCTGCCTGAGCCTGTGGGGGCCCACGCCGAGCCTCCTGCCGTGGCCCGAGCCCGCAATGACGGGCAAGACCCCGAGCAGGTACGTCAGGAGGCCAAGGAGCTCCAGGCGCAAGCGAAGATTCAGAGATTGTTGGCGGCTGCCAGAGGACAGCCGTAGAATTTTGACCAGCGGGCCACGCAGGAGGATTCAGACTCTTCAGGCTGACAGCGGATGTCTGTGAGCAGGGAAGAGTGTAGGACGGGAGTCCGCGAGCAAAGCGTTCCAAAGCGTTCCCCCTAACAGGCGGCGTGGTGGTCGCAGCCGCGTTGCGGTACGCGAGGTGCGCGCCTTGTGGTGCTCGATCGCGTGATGTGGCGCTCGCAAGCGCACTGGGGTTTTCGCAGGCGCTTCCACCCCCCGTGCCATTGAAAGTAGCATTATTGTTATTATTTTTAGGACTGCTACTACCACTAGTACTACTACGACGAATACTACTACGAATAGTACTACTTCTACTACTACGACTACTACGACTACTACTACTACTACTACTACTACTACTACTACTACTACTACTACTCCTACTCCTACTACTCCTACCACTATTTCTACCAAGTCTACTACTACTACTACTACTACTACTACTACTACTACTACTACAACTACTAGTACTACTACTACTACTACTATTACTACTACTACTACTACTACTACTACTACTACTACTACTACTACTACTGCTACTACTACTACTACTACTACTACTACAACGACTCCTACCACTACTACTACTACTTTTCCCACTACTACTACTACTACTACTACTACTACTACTACAACCACTACTACTACAACTACTGCTATTACTACCACTAGTACTACTACTACTACTTCTACTACTACTACTACTACTACTACTACTACTACTACTACTATCACTACTACTATCACTACTACTACTACTACTACTACTACTACTAGCACCACTACTACTACTAATAATACTAATAATAGCAGTGTTAAGGCTACGGATACGACGGCGATTATTAGTACTGTTAATACTGCTGCTACAGTTCCTACTACTACGACGTACTATTATTGCTTTCGCGATGTCTAGTCTACTTGTACCACTACGACTATTACTATTAGTACAAATTCTTCTTCTACGGCGACTTATGTTACTACTACTACTACTACTACTACTACTCCTACTACTACTACTTCTACGACAACTACTACTACTACTACTACTACTACTACTAGTACTACTAGTACTACTACTACTACTACTACTACTACTACGACTACTACTACTACTACTATTACTACTACTATTACTACTACTACTATTACTACTACTACTATTACTACTACTACTACTACTACTACTACTACTATTACTACTACTACTACTACTACTACTACTACGGCTAAGACTACCACTACTGCATACTACTACGAATTTAACGACTACCACCACCACTTGTATGATTGTACCATGATGTGTATGTGTACATATGTATACTATGACAATATGTTTCGGGAACCAATTATTTTAGAAATCCAATATATTGGAACACCCGTACCTGCGAAACTCCACATTGGAAACTCAAGATATCAAAACCCCCAAATTCACAGGTGCTGGCCATAAGAAAAGTAAGCAATACACTAAACCGAATTAGTTTTTTTTCATGCACTTCTACGGAAGGCCCAACCAAAGCATTGGCCATGCACCGGCGGGGACTAATGCTAAGCCCTGCTCAGTTTGGCTAAGCCTTGCCAAACCCCGCTAAGCCTTGCGAGGCCCTGCTGCATTCTGCTGAGCGCTGCCAAACCCCGCTGAGTTCTTCTAAGTCCAGCTAAGCCTCGGTAAGCTTTGGTGAGCCCTGCCATAAGTTTTGGTAAGCCCTGCTAAGCCCGGCTACGCTCTGCTCATTTTTGCCAAAACCTGCAGACCCCTGCAAAGCCTTGCTACGCACTGCTGGGGACACTGCGAAGCACCGCCAAGCTCTTTTCAGTTTTTGTTAGGCCTGCTAAGCCATGGTCTGCCTTGCACAGTCCTGGCGAGCCCTGCGAGGCCTCGCTAACATCAGGTGGATTCTGCTCAGCACCGCTGATCTTTGCTGAGCAGGGCTAAATTCTGCTAGCCCTTGGTAAGCATGGCTAATCCTGTTCAGCCTTAGTGAGTCCTGGCAAACCTTGGTGCGTCCTGGTATGTCCTGGTGAACCTAGGTAAGTTTCGGTAGCCCCTAAGCCCTGGCGGGCCCTGCTAAGCTCAGCCCTGCTATCAGCGCGGGTAAGCTTTGCTAAGCCCTGCCACGCTCCGCCTAGC
>CAUYUJ010016460.1:100000-110000 GCA_963575745.1 Prorocentrum cordatum | reverse complement strand
ATTGTGGAGGAATCCTATTGGAGACCGATTGTACAATAATTCTTATTGGACACCGATTGTAAGGGAATCTGGTTGACAACGGATTGTTTAGGCATCTGTTTGGGCATCAGGGGCCTGATTGGACATCGAATGTCAAGGAACCCGATTGGGCATCGATCGTATAGAAACCCGATTGGGAATCGAATGTACTGGGGTCCTACTGGCAATCATTTGTGTAGGAATCCTTTCGAAATTTGATGGCCAGCGCCGAGGAAACCAATGGGAGACCGATTGTGTAGGAAATCGCATTGGAAATCAAGTGTGTTGGACATAGTATTGTAAACCGTTTGATTGGAAACCGATTGCGTTGGCGTCCGATTGGAAATCGATTGTATAGAAACGTCATTGTAAACCCACTGCGTTGGAATTCCATTGAACATCGGCAGCATCTGAAGGGGGGGCAACCCCGCTAGAGGGGGGGCGCCCTCTGGAAGCCCCTCTATAAGGGGAACTGCCGGGAAACAATCCCTGTAGAAACCTCCTCTGGAAGGGGAGTTCCCTGCTATAGTGATGCAACTGTTCTGGACTCTCGGAGGGCCCCCCCCCTCTCGGGGGGGGAACCAAGCTTTAGACGCCCTCTCCAGAGGAGCCTTTTTGTTCAGGTCCCTTCTCCAGCGCATCGCACTGGCCAGGAAGCCTTCGCAGGATTCCCCTCCTCCTTCCTCCTCCCCCTCCCCCTCACCTCCTCCTCCCCCCCTACCCTTTGCAATTCGCAGCTGGGGAAGAGGGGGGGCGAAAACCAAACAAAACATTGAAAAACATTAGCCTGGCGAAGGACCCAACCACATGCAGTTGTGAGTGCTGCAATTGTGAATATCTTCTTCGGCGGCGCTCCGCATGGGGCCGCTCACCGCTCGGGGGGCGCGCCGAATTGCGCGGCGGGGCACGGCGCGAGCGAAGGCGATAGGTCTAATTGCGAGAGACTGAGCGCGGGTGAGTCTGAGCGCGAGTGAGTCTGAGTGTGAATGAGTCTGCGCTTGAATTTGAACATATATGCATGAATGCGAGCATGGCCGCGCCCGGTGTGTGTATGTATGTATGTATGTATGTATGTATGCATGCATGCATGCATGCATGCATGCATGCATACATGCATGCATGTATGTATGTATGTATGTATGTGTGTATGTATGTATGCATGTATGTATGTATGTATATATGTATACATGTATGTATGTATGTATGTATGTATGTATGTATGTATGTATGTATGTATGTATGTGTGTATGTATGTATGTATATATGTATGTATGCATGTATGTATGTATGTATGTATGTATGTATGTACATGTATATGTATATATGTATGTATAGTTTTATTTATAAGTACATATATGTATGTATGTGTACACACACATATATATGTGTGTATGTATATATGTATATATACATACACACATATATATATATATATATATATATATATATATATATATATCGCTCCCGCTTCCTTTCCGTGTTTTCTCCCTCTTACGGCCATGTCCAAGGCTGCGGGCGCAGCGCCGCGCGGAGCCCCCGCGACGGGCGTTGGTCGCCCCGGAGGGGCCCCGGCGACGCGCGCGGGTCGTCCGCTGCGCGGAGCAGACAGAGTTAGTTAGCTGGCTGATCGATAGCGGGCAAGGCCGTGGCCGTTGGGTAGAGCGACGACGGGGGCGAGCGAGACTCTGGGCAGAGCGCGGCGCGGAATTCCCGCGACGCGCGCTGGTCGCCCCGGGAGGGTCCCAGCGACGCGCGCGGGTCGCCCGCGGCGCGAGGCCAAACAGTCAGACCGTCGAGAGACGGCGAGGCTCGGGCGGGCCGCTCCTCAGGTCAAGTCTCGCGGATGAACTCGGTGAAGCTCAGCTCCTTGGCAACGGCTGCCGCCTCCCTCCTGCACTGTTTCGTGCGCGCGGCAAACTGCCCCAGCTGCTTCCGCAAGCCTTCCGGCGGCGCTGCCAAGAAGAACTCGATGCAAACTGCGCCGCTGGGACCTCAGAAGGAGCTCCCTCTGGGGTCGCGAAGCGCGTGGGGTGTGCGTGTGTGCCAAAATGGGGCGGCGGGCGGCGGCGCCATGCGCCATGCGAGCTGCGCCAGTGAGACCTTAGGTGGAGCTCCCTGTGGGGCACGAAATATGTGAAGGGTGTGCCAGAATTGGGCGGCAGCCGCGCCGCTGGGAGCTTTGGTGGAGTTCCCTATGGGGCCGCGAAGCGTGCGAGGGGCGTGCCAAAATGGGGCGGCGGCGGCGGCGCCATGCGAGCCGCGCCGCTGGGACCTTAGGTGGAGTCCCCTGTGGGGTCACGAAGCGTGTGAGGGGCGTGCCAGAATGGGGCGGCGGCGCCATGCGAGCTGCGCCACTGGGGCCTTAGGTTGGGCGCCCTTATGGGGCCACCCAACGTGTGGGGGGCGTGCCAAAGTGGGGCGGCGGCGCCATGCGACCCGCGCCATTAGGACCTCAGGCGTAGCTCCCTCTGGGGCCACGAAGCGTGCGAGGGATGTGCCTGGGACCTTTTGTCCAGCTCCCTAGAGGGCCGCGAAATGTCATGGGGGTGCCAAAAAAAGGGCGGCGGCGCCATGCGAGCTGCGCCACAGGGGCCTTAGATGGGGCTCCCTATGGGGCCACGAGGCGCGTGAGTGGCGCGCGCCATGCGAGCTGCGCCGCCGGGGCATTAGGAGGAGCTCCTTATGGGCCACAACATGTGCGAGGGGTGTGCCAAAATGGGGCGGCGGCGCCATGCGAGCTTCGCCATTGGGGCCTTAGGTGGAGCTCCCATACGGGGCCGCGAAACGCGCGGGGTGCGCGTGCCAGAATGAGGCCTCGGCGCCGCGCGAGCTGCGCCAATGAGACCTTCGGCGGTGCCCCCGGGGCCGCGAAGCGTGCGATGGGGCGCAGTGGAGGGGGGGGGGATTTGGAGGAGGGAGAGGGGGGGGGGCGGGGGAAGGGGGGGGACGCGGTGCACCGCCTCTTCAAAAACGAGGACCCAACACCACAGGATGGTCGGGAACAAAGGCACATAATAAATCAAGGACCGAAGGCTGGACAACAGAAAACATTGAAACCAACAGAACAAAAAACTGCCCGAGCTATGAACGTAATTTAGGGCTGCTGTGCGGGCGCATGACCGCAGCCCTCCCGGCTCAAAAAGGATCACGGCTCCGCGGGGGGCGGGGGGGGGGCGCGCGTGGCAGCGGGCCCCGTGGCCTGAGGATCCACGGGTTCTGCGTCGGAGGTGCCAGCCCAGCGGCCCAGCGAGGGGCGCCGCGGGTTGCGGAGGGCACCCGGCCAGCCCAGCAGCCCAGCGGGGAGCGCATCGGGTCGCGGAGGGCGCCCCAGCGCCGCGCGCGAAGCACCGCGGGGCAGCGGAAGGCAGTCCCCATACCCCATTCGGGCCGAGGTTCAACTTCGGCGGGCGCCACAGCGACGGGGCGCAAGAAACAGAAGAAGCAGCGAGGGCGGCGGCGGTCGGACGACGCCGCCCGGCGACGGCAGCGGCGCGGAGACGTCTGCAGCCTGCTGGGGTCGGCGCCGAACCTCGTCGAGAAGATTGTCGGGCGCGAGCTCGGCCTGCCAACGTTCGCGCGCCGCGCGTTCGAGGACGTCGTCTTCGACGAGGAGCTGGACCACGCTTGGCCGCTCGACGTCGCGGGCGAGGGCGGTCGCTCCTTCATGCCCCGCGAGAGCGAAGCCCACGCGGCCCCAGTAGAGCGGGGCTGCAGAGATGGAGGGGGGGGGGCCTCGCCGCAGCAGCAGCCGACGGCCCAGCAGGTCATGGGCGCACTGCGGACGGCGACGGCTCGGGCGGAAGCTGCCGAGAAGCGAGCTCAGGAGCTGGAGGCGCGATCGGAAGCGACAGCCAGGGCAGAGTTCTCAGCTTCAGCAGCTTCAGCAGGCGCTCCAGCAGCTGACCGCCGCGGGAGGCGCGGCGACGGCGAGCCCGGCGCCGGCGGGGGGCGAGGGTCGTCGGAAGTGGGGCAACGCCGACGCGAAGCTGCTGGCGAAGCCAGCCCATTTCAAGGGCGGCGAGGCACCGCGGTCCGCGTGGTCGTTCAAGCTGCCAGCGCACATCGCGACGCTAGACGACGAGTTGCACCGAGAGATGACCACGGACGGACAACAGGTCGAAGAGGACGTCACTAACGAGACGTTAGACCTGGCGAATCCAGCAGTCGCCGGCGCGCCTCGGCAGCTGCACCACATGCTCGCGCTGCCCCTGGAAGGCAAGGCGTTCGCCGCGCAGCGGCCGATCCCGAAGGGCGAAGGTTTGCTGGTGTGGCGCATGCTCTTGAAGGGGCTTGGCGCCCGACCGGCCGGCGTCAGGTCCGGGTCGGATGAGGAAGCTGACGGGGCTGACGTTCGGGGCAGCGACGATCGAGACCCACATGAACGAGTTCGACGTTGCGGTCCAGACGCGCGAGCGGCGCGGCAGCGCGGTGCCCAGCGACATCAAGGCGGCGATCTTCATAGCGGGGATCCAGGGCAGGGGCCTTCAGCAGTGGCTGATGGTCAACGCCGACCGCCTCGGGGTCTACGACGGGATCGCGAAGCACGCGAAGACGTACCTGAAGAACAGGAAGACGTTCAAGGACGCCGCAAGAGGCACCGCAGCGGGGGGCCACCGCGGCGGACGACAGCGGGTCAGCGCCGATGGACATCGGGCCCCTGACGGCGACGCTGGCAGCAGGAGGGACGGCCCCCACCGAAGCGATGGCGGTCGTGAACGCCAGCAAGAAGGGCAAGGGCAAGGGGAAGGGGAAGAGAAACATAACAGACAGCGGCAAGAAGGGATACGGGAGGCCCTACGACGGAAACAGCGATTCCCGATCTCAGCACCAGACACAGAAGGACAGCAAGGGCAGAGATGGCAATGATGGCCACCGCGTCGAGACGCGCACGTGCAGGAAGTGCCATCAGAAGGGCCACTTGGCGAGACACTGCCCTGGCAAGACTGCGAGTGGCGGCCGCGCCAGCTCAAGTGGTGGCGGGGCCGCAGGAGACACCGCGCCCGCCATCCAGCGGGTGCTGCGCCTGTCGGCCCAGGCAGCGGATCCCGCGAATCGGATCTCGATGCTGCGAGCTCCACGAGTTGACGGCCCGGGAGGCGACAACGAGAGCTGCGAGGAGTACATCATGGTGGACTCGAGGGCCTCCAGAGCGACGCGCCCACGCAGCCGCACCCCGAGCGCGGCGACGCGCGGGCCTACCTACGACATCCGCGCCGCGGACGACAGGCGCGCGAAGCACCGCGGCGAGAACAGCGTGCAGCGCGACCTGCTGGACAGCTCGGACGTGGGCGGAGTGGGCGTCGACTGCCAGGTAGCCGACGTCTCGCGCCCCGTCGTGGGGGTCGCTGGGGCGTGCGGCAACGGCCATTGTGTGCTGCTCTCCCCGGCGAGCTCGCACGCTGCGCCCGCGGCGCTCAGCCTGCCAGAGCGTCGCCAACGCGCCTCTGGCGCGGCTGGACAACCTGTTCTGGATGCGAGGGCGCGTCGCGGGAGCCGCCGCGACGACGTCGAGGCGCTGCTGCTCAACCCAGTCGGGGCCGAGGCGCCCGCGGCAGCAGCCCCAGCGGCGGCCGAGCAGCCTCGACGCGAGGGGGCGCCGCTGGCATAGGCGGGGCCCGACAGGGTGCCAGCCAAGGCGAAGCGGGCGCCGCCGCTCCCCAGCCAGGAGGAGACCGACAAGCACGAGCTCACTCACATGCCACCGCGAGGTTGGTGTGACAAGAGCGTGCCAGCCACGGCGGCAGACGACCCGCGCCGACAGGACGACGGGCCTGGCAGCATCGACGAGGTTTAGATGGACTACCTGCAGCTCGGCGCCGTGGTCACAGCTGAGGAGCTGGCGGCCTCAGGCGACAGCATGGCTTGGTTGCCTCCAGCGGATCAGCAGATCGACCAGGCCGTCCTGATGCCGCAGCTGGTGGACCCGGTCGCTGGCGACGTCGTGGAGGCGCTGCTCGACGTGTTGGTGGTGGCCCACCGCCAGTCTACAGCGGCGCGCGCGGTCTTGGGGCCTTAGGGCATGCAGCTTTTCGTGTCCATCGCTGCGAGTGCGGTCATCGACGCCTGGGGCATCGCGGAGTGCATCCTGCGCACCGACCAGGAGCCAGCAGTCCAGGCGTTGGCCGAGCAGATCTCCGAGGAGCGGAAGCTGACGGGCTTCAAGTGCCAGTTCGCGGCAGCGCCTGCCAGGGGCCATTCGTGCATGGGTTTCATTGAGGCCATGAGCGACCTGGTGGCCAAGCAGGTGCGCGCGATCAAGCTCCAGCTCGAATCGGGCATGGGCGCGCGCGTCCCCGTGTTCGGCGGGGCGATGCCGTGAATGGCCAGGCGCGCCGGGCGGTTCCTCGCACGGCATGCTGTCGGGCAGGCCGCTGGCGAGGCGGCCTGCCGCGTCAATCGGGGCAGGCCGTGTCGCGGGGAGGTGGCCGCGCTCGGAGAAGTTGTTTGGGCCCGTGCGCCAGGCGACCGCGCGCAGAAGGCAGAGTCTCAGTAGCGCTTAGGTGCTTGGTTGGGCAAGACCGAGAAGAGCGACGAACGCCTGGTCGGCGGGTCGCGGCAGACCAGCCGCCATCGGGCGATCGGGAGGCAGCCGAGGGAGCGGAGTTTCAAAGTGGACGCACAGAACAGTTTCGCGGGCCTGCCTTGGGACCTCCAGTCCAAGCCTGAGCGCGCAGACACCGCCGCAGGGCAGCTCTGGGGCGGCGCCGAGCCCCGCAGCGGAGACAGCGTGGAGAGGGCGCGCCAGGCGCAGCCAGCGGCAGCGGCAGCGGCCTGCCGCAGCAGCAGCGGCAGCTCCAGTGCCGGAAGAGCCAGCACGACCACCTCCAGGACCTCTGGACGCTCCGCCAGCCCCCCATACCCGAGCCGAGGCTCGGACGAGCCACCTACGTGACGGAGAAGTTGGCGCAGATCTACTGGCCCACCTCGCACTGCCCGAGGTGCTGGGGGGGCGAGGCGGCGCGCTCTCACGAGCGCAGGAAGCGCATGGGGGGGCGGCTCCTGGACGAGGCGAATCGGCAGGCAGCGGTTCGCCTGGTGCCGGGCGACGCCATCGAAGCCCCAGAGATGGAGGTGGATGCGGCAGCGGTCGACCCCGCAGCCGCGATGGCAGCGGCACCGGGCGGTGCAGCAACACCTCCTGCGGAGGGCGGCTCAGCGGGCGACTCCGCGGGGATGGGCGTAGATTCGAGGAGCCGGCCAGCAGCTCCCACGGACAGCGAGCCACGGGCGAAGGCGCCCGGAGTGGCCAACCTCGCGGTGCCCGTGGACGTCAGCGAACCTGCCTACTTGGGACTCGACGGCGAGGACTGCGAGCGGTTGCAGGTGTTCGCGGCGTCCGCGCGTGATCGGAAGGCTCTGACAGCATGGGTTTACGACCTCGCGCCAGAGGCGGCGGCGTGCGACAGCCGCTCGGGCGAGGTGCTGCCGAGGGAGCCCGTGGTGCAGGGGCGCCAACAGGAGCTCAACCAGATAGCCGCGTTCAGCGCATATGGGGGCGCGTCCGACCACGCGAGCGTAGGCAGGCGCATGCGGGGCAAGTGGTTTGACGGACTCCGACATCGGCCAGACGGGACGCCGTTCGCACGGTCGAGACTTGTTGCCATGGCCTTCAACCTCTTCGAGCGCGACGACTTTGCGGCAGGTGCGCCGCACCTCTACTTTTTGTGTTTGTGGTGTCCCTGGCTGCCTCGAAGCACCCATCGTGGCGGAGGCAAGTGGCTCTGTGCGATGCCAGCGTGGCGTTCTACAACGCGGACATGGACGAGTGGTTGTGCGTGACGCCACCGCCTGGGCTGCGACTCCTGGGCGGGTCTGGCAGCTCCACGAAGCGCTCTGCAGTGCAAGAGCTGCGTCAAGGTTGTGGCAGGCGCACGTCGGCGACGACTTCAAGAAAAGTCAGCCACCGCGGGTTCGCATCACGCCTTGCCCCGGTGCCTTCTACAACGAGACGTTGGACATCGCGCTGGGCGCGCACGGTGGCGACTTCGTGGCCGAGGGGATCTCGGCGAAACTGGGCGCGCTCGACGCGATGTTGGAGGAGCACATCGAGATCAAGGAGCTGGGTCGAGTGGGGCCGGGCGCCGCTGGCGGTAGCCACAGCAGGCTGCTCGAGCGACGCGTCGAGTGGCGGGAGGCTCCGTGTCCTCGCTTCGTGTGGAGTGACTCGCACGTGGGCAACCTATTCGAGCTCTTGGACCTGCCAGCTGACACGACGAAGCCTCAGACGAGCCCAGGCTCGAAGGCCACGGGGGCTCTGTGCCCACGGAGGCGGTCGTGGACGAGCGGCTCAAGAAGTTGGTGCCCAAGGCAGGCGGAGTGCTCACCTACCTGTCCCAGGACGTGCCGCAGGTGCAGTGCGCAGCGAAGATAATCATGGCGGAGGCGTTCGCGCCTACGCCGCTCGCCGAGGTCGGGCTCAAGCGTGCTGCACGGTGCCTGGTGGGGGGCCCGGTGACGGAGTGGCACTACCCGTTGCAGGTTCCCCAGTAACGGCGGACCTCGAGGGCGACGGCGACTGGGCAGGAGCGGACGACGCGAAGTCCACGCAGTCCTAGGTGATGATGATCGGCGATTTCTGCCTGGAGGTTACTACGGCGACGCAGGTCTACGTAGCGACGTCAAGCGTGGTGGCAGAACTCCTGGCTCTCAACAGGGCGGGTGCCTCCGCCATCCTGTTGCAGCAGTTCCTCGCATTGTGCGTGGTCCACGCGCAGGGAGTCGCTGGCGCGGACAGCTCGCAGCTCGGCCACGAAGGGAATGACCCTCCGAGCAGGGTCAGGCCGAGGGCGACATCTCCGTATCCAGGACCTGTGGATACAGGACTTTCGCGGACAGGGGATCTGAAGGTGATCAAATTGGACGCGGCGGTGAACCGAGCAGACATCGGGACGAAGTATTTGGACGGCTTCAGGATCGAGGTCTCGTTGAAGCTCATGGCTAGCGACGCGAGGGCGCGCGGCCGGCCATGTGAGCGACTCCACGGCGGCTGCGTTGAAGGTAGTCTTGGAAACAGTGCATGGGCGTGGCGCAGCGGCGACGGCAGCGCGAGTGGCGACGTCATGCCGCTGTGCCTGTTCATGCTGGTTGACATTGGAGCCACGGTAGCGGCGTGCAACCTCGCCATGAGGTGCTCGAGGGAGTGCCAGCCCGACACTGCGGGCGGCGAGGCGATGGATGGAGGGCACCGACGACGGGCGAGGCGACAGCAAGCGGGAAGCACTTCTTCTAGCCACAGTGGGCGCGAGCGCTCAGGGCGGACCAGAGCGGGAAGCACCGCCCCCAGCCACGGAGGTCGCGAACAGGGGATCGGCAGCGGGAGGCTCCGCGCCGATCAAGAGTGAAGGACTTCGGCAGCGACGAGTCGCGTCGAGGACCGCGGGGCGCCAGTGCGAGGAGCTCCACGGCGCCCCGCACAGAGGCGAGCAGATAGCCGCCACCGCCAGAGACGAGCTGATGCGCTTCAGGGTCGACGAGCTGAGGGCAGCGCTGCGGGCGCGGGGCCCAGGCGCGACAGGCCTGAAGGCGAACCTTGCCAACGGGCTGGCGAGGGTGGCGGCGGGGCCATCCAGGGCCAGGCAGGGCCCGAGGCCGACTGTCGACGAGCTGGTCGAGTCGGCGTCGACTACATCGGCTGCGAGCGCCAGCGCTTGAAGGTGCACAACGGCCCCCGAGAGACCGCCCCCAGCGGGGGTCTCCGCGGGGGGCGCCGCGCCTCGCCCCGCAAAGACGCGTCGAGGAGGCGTGCCAGAGCTATGGCCATAGCTTAGGGATGTTGCGAGGGCTACTACTACTACTACTACTACTACTACTACTACTACTACTATTACTAATACACTACTACTAGTACTACTAGTACTACTACTACTGCTACTACTACTGCTACTACTACTACTACGACCCATACTACTACCACCTCCGCCACCTTCAACCTACTACTACTACTACCACTACTACTACTCCTACTCCTCCTACTACGACTGCT
>CAUYUJ010016460.1:20000-95000 GCA_963575745.1 Prorocentrum cordatum | reverse complement strand
TACATATAGCGAGCAGGGCGAGTCGAGAGGGTAGTTACAGTGGAGATGGACAGAGAGACAGAGAGTATGTACATACATGTATATGCATACATGCATATACACACATATACACATATGTATATATATGTATTATATATACATATATGTATATGCATATATATACAACGAGAGAGATAGGGAGAGAGAGAGAGAGGGAGAGACAGAGAGAGGGAGAGAGAGCGATAGAGACATTAAAAAAAAACACATGATATAAATATAGAGACAAACACATATACATATATAGAGAGAGAGAGAGAGAGAGAACGAGAGAGATAGAGATAGAGAGATCAACACAACACATTACGAGAGGAAGAGGGAGAGAGAGAGAGAGAGAAACAGAGAGAGAGAGAGAGAGCCAGAGAGAGAGAGAGAGAGAACGCATTTACAGAGTATAGCGGAGAGAGAACGAGAGAAACAAGTTGGCATCACACACGCATAAATACACACGTACATACCTATACGACCACCCTTCGGGTGATAAAGGATGTTGTGCGGGGGGGGGAGGGAGGGGCGGGGGGGGGGGGCAAAACCTGACTCAATCGATCTCACGATCGATCTCACTCAACGGGACACCGCGGGACATCACGGGACACTTGTCGATTTCATTATCGATCTCACGATCGATCGCATTCAACGGGACGCCACGGGACACCGCGGGACACTTGTCGATTTCATTATCGATCTCACGATCGATCGCACTCAGCGGGACGCCACAAAACACCACGGGCCACCTCGGGACACCTCGGGACACCACATCGATCTCATTGTCGATCCCACCATCGATCTCACTAATTATCGAGCTCACTCAACGGGACACAACTGGACCCCACGGGACACGTGTCGATTTCATTATCGATCGCATTATCGATTTCATGTTTTGGGACACCACGGGGGTCTTGGGGGCACCACATCGATTTCAGTATCGATTTCGCCCACTATCGATCGCAGTCAACGGGACACCACGGGACACTTCGGAACACTTGTCAATCTCATTAACGATCTTACTATCGATTTCACTTTGTGGAACACCACGGGACACGTCAGGGCACCACATCGATTTCAGTATCGATCTCATTATCGATCTCACCATCGATCGCACAACCGATACCATTGTTCTCACGATCGGTCTCATTCAACGGGACACCGCGAGCCACCAGTGGACGGACGGACGGACGGGCGGGCGGGGGATAATCATTTGTTTTGGTTTCGCCCTAGCAACGGTGGACACCACGGGACACCGCGGGACACCGCGATCCACTGCCGCACGGGCGGGCGGAGGATAATCATTTGTCTGGGTTTCGCCCTAGCAACGGCGGGTTCATTCCTTTCGCGCGCCCGCGCAGCTTCGCCTCGCCCGCGCGCGCGACACGAACGAAACGAAACGATTTCCTGGTTGGGGGTCTCCGTTTCTTTGCGATCTCCCCCCCCGGCCTCCGACATGCATACACACACGCATATCTATATATATATATATATACACACACACAGCCACGCGCATACATATCGGAGTAAGCCGCGGGCGGGCCTGGGACCGCGGCCGCGGGTACACGGCCGTTTTGGGGGGCCCCGAGGACGCCCCTGTGGCCCCCAAGCTGGCCCCGTGTGCGATTCGATGGGTCCAGAATTGGTATACGAGCTTACCTTGCCCAACCGCCGCATATGGTCCGGGGAAGCGTAAGAATCGAGTGAGCCGGAACTCGGGTTTGCCGAAGTTGTTTGGCGAGCGCGTCCTGGATTTAGGCGTTCCGATTTTCGTGGGTGTCTGCAGCGGGGGCCCGCGTCAAATTTCAGATTGGGGTTCCCGTGCCCGGGCATTACGTATCCTGGGACGGCTTCTGTCAGACTTCATGCTGCGCCAGGACGGCCTCGGGCAGGCTTCAGTGGGCGTCTGGGGGCCCCGCACGAGTGCCCCGAGAGGTACAAATCTTTGATCCCCCAGGGTTGTTTCATGCGTTTGGGTGTCCTTTAAAGGTCGAGTGTCGGATAATCGACGGCAACCCAAGAAGCCTCCAACTCCGCTCCAGGACGGGCTAGAAAGCCCCCCGGGAAGGCTCTGGGGCGGCCCGGCCCCAATGGCACCCCAAACGGCCCAAGAAACCCTCAAGACGGAAATGGGTTCAAGAGGGGAAGCATGAACCGAAATTTCGAATGTTTCGCCCCAAGAGGCTCCCAGGAGGCTTCAAGAATGCGCCAACACGGCCCCAGGCAGGCTCCAGTGGGCGCCCGAGGCCCCAGTCGAGCGTCCCGAGAAGCCAGAATCCTTGATCCCCGCATGGTTTTTCCATGTTTTTGGGTTTCTCTACATTTCGAGTTTCCGACGATCGACCAAAAGGGCTCCCAACAACGCCTCAGGACGGGCCAAAAGGCCCCCAGGAGGGCCCCGGGACGGCCTGGCAGTGCCCCATGACCGTCCCAGGGGCGCCCATGACGGCCCAACAAACCGTAAATGGCCCCAAGATGGGTTCAAGAGGGGAGGCATGAACCGAAATTTTTAGTTTTTCGCCCGAGGAGCTCCCAGGGGGCCCCAAGACGTTGCCAGGACGGCCTTGGGCAGGCTCCATTGGGCGCCCGAGGCCCCAGAGGTGTTCTGTGAGGCAAACATCTATGATTTCTTGTTGGTTTATCTTTCTGTTTGGCGGGTCTTCCAATTGTCGAGTTTCGGACAATCCACGACGGCCCAAGAGGCTTCCAACACCGCTTCAGGACAGGCCCAGATGTGCCCAGGAGGACCCCAGGACGGTCCAACTGGGCTCCATGACGGCTCTAGGGGCGCCCAGGACGGCCTCAGAGGCCATAGAGGCGGCCCCAAGATGGGCCCAATGAGCATTCGCAAATGCAGAGATTTTCGCCTCGAGAGGCTTCCAGGAGGCCCTAAGCAGGCCCAGTAGATGCCATGAGGCTCCAAGAGGACCCCAAGAGATCCCCACGACGCCCCAGGAAGTTCAAACCGGCACCCAAAAGACCAAACAACCGCCCTCAGAAAGCTCCCGCGAGGCCTCCTTCGACGTCCCTCCTAGCACTCTCATGGTTTCTGGCTTATTTCTTGCCCAAACACGGTGGCGATACGGGTCGAAGGCCATTCCAGTCTCTTTCCCGCACCCCCCCCACGTTCCTTGTTACATTCCTTGCCGTGGCCTTCTCAGCTCCTACCATTTGATGTTTTCATGCCTCACAAATTCCCCATCACACTTCCAAGCTACACCACCATCTCAAGATTTTCGGATGGTTCCATCTGGCTTTCACTCGGGCTTTGCAGCCGCACGCGCGGTGCCTCGGAAATCCCCGCAAGGATTTCAGCGCGGCCCATGCCGGTGAGAGAGTCGGGACCCGCCAGTATCCCTACCGCCTCCTTCCTTCCTCCCCCGCTGGCCTGCCCTTGCCCATCCTGCCTTCCGTCGCCGTTTGGCCCTGCGCGCCCCGCGTGCCCCTTGACCATTTGCGACCCCGCCCCGGCCCCAGGGTGACAGAGCGAGCAGATAGCCGCGCGAGTTGGACCAGCGCGGCGCGCTGGACACGAGGCATTTACGACTGCGGCGACGGCTACTCATTCCGGACCGGGACGGTGCGCCGCAGGGCTGGACGCGCGGCAGGGATGACGTCGAGATCTGGGCGTTGGGGACCAACCTTGACGTCAACAACTGCGTGGCGGCCCGTCTCGTCTCGAAGCTGAAGGGCGCCGCGGTGCGCGTCGGCCTCCGCACTCCTCGAGGGGATTTTGCGCAGGCGGCCTAGGCGATCGGAGAGGAGCAAGACGAAGACGGGAACGTCACTCGAGAGAAGCAGGCCGCGGACAGCACGCGAGGCATCAACAGTGCGCTGTCGGCGCTCGAGGCGGCGCCCGACCCCCGGCAGGCGGTCCGTCGCGGAGGGTCAGCGGGTGAGTTCTTAGAGTCGCAGAGGTACGACCGTGGATTTCATTCCGAGGCTCGCGGGTTTCATTCCGAGCTTCGAGGAGGGCCTCCAGCGGTTAGAGGATGACGGCGTGCAGTTCGCAGACCATGACGACGTCCCCGGCTGGTGGTTTTTGAAGACATGCAGTTGAGCGCCGAGAGGCGCAGGCGAGTTGTGGCGGCGTTCCCGGACGAGAAGTATATAGGTTCACTGTCAGGGAGCCAGAGACGGTGTAACAGCAGACGGGGTAACAGGAAACGGCCGGTTCGAGGCACTAAATGATTCTTCTGTTGCAGTGCAGTTTTGTTTTGCTTTCGCGTTCGATGCAGCACCTTCCACATGCTGGCTGCTGCGCTGCAACTTTTTGTTTTGGGCCCCCTGTTACCCGGTGCGTGAGGCTTGTTTGTAGCTTCCCGCAACTAGTTGCCAACAAAATGCAGTGCTTTCTTTGCGTTGCAGAAAAAGTGCAGTGCATTTGTTTGTTCTGGTCGTTGCTGTTTTTCCACCTAGATCCCATGGTGGGTTTGTTACCCCGTTTAGGCGTTGCCCGGCCTAGTGCTCCCTGACACTGACGCGAGGGAGATCGTGGCCAGCCCCATTCCGAACCTGCGTGCGAACGAGTCTCGCAGGCCCCCATCCCGGGCCCCCACAAGGGCGAGGTGGCGGCCGAGGGCGGCGGCGCTGATGCGGGCGCCAATAGGGGCTAGTCGAAGGACGCCCTGGCCACGAGGCGCGACAGTCACGGCGAACCGGAGGAGGAGAGCCAGGGCGACGAAGAGGGGCGCGACGACGCCGGCGAGGCCAAAGAGGTCAACGAGGCGCAGGTCAGCGACGCCCGCGGGTTCGCGAGGCGCGAGCTTGAGGCAGTCGCGGCGGAGGTTAAGGGGCCCCAGGTCGACCCCCCCGCCAAGCAGGCCGCGGCCCTCGAGGGGGCGGCGCTCCAGGCGTCGCAGTTCCCAGAGGCGCTCGAGATCATGCGCGACGCCCGCGGCGAGACCGGCGGCAAGGGCGGCCGCGGCGAGGGCCGGGGCGGCCGCGGCAACAAGGGTCGCGGAGCTCTTCTTCCGCCGAGGTATTCCGGCAACCGCGCCAGGGCAGGCGAGGGTCGCGAGAATAATCGGAATCGCACATGTTATCTTTCACTTGTTGCTTGGGTTTTCGATCGTAGACGCCGAGTTGATCCATTATCCGCGGCCGTCTTCGCTGCGCTGCCCGCCGCCCCCTGGAACGCGCAAACCGCGCGCGCGCGGCCGTCGCGAGGAGGCCCCCGTCGAGAACGACGCGCGCGATGTAGATGCACGTTCGTTTCTTGGCGGAAAGCGACGCGGTGCGCGACGCATCGGCCGTCGGTTCGTTCGAGTGGTCCCCGGGCCGACGCCGGGGCCACATGTGCTTATATAATCGCAGCTTGATCCCGTTTAACCAGCGCGCGCGCGCCCAGGCTGCCGGGCCAAGCCGACGGGGGCCTTCGCGCCCGAACGGGGGCGCGCCATTATTCTACGCGGGCCGCAGGCGCAAGGCTGCGCGCGCTACGCTGTAGACCGGCGCGCGCGCTCAAAAGAGGGCGCGGCCTTGCGTCGATCGACCCCCCGCCCCAGGGCGCGCGCGGCGCCCGCTCCTGGGGCCCCCGCCAGGCTGGATCAGTGAAATGACGATTTCGCTGTTTTGAGTTGGCCAAACCGCGAAATCTTCCATTTCGCCGGTCGCGGGTCTGGGTTGTGCCCCTGTCCAGGGCGGACGCGAGTGGTTCCTTGCGGGCGTCTGCGGGGGGCTCGCCCTAGAGCGTTTATGGCTTCTCCTGGGGCCTGTCGCGCTCTCCCTTGGATTCGTGCTGCCTCTTCTCAGGCCCCTGTAGAGCTGTTGGGCCCACTTGCGTCAATGTGGAAGCTCCTGGAGACGTCTCGGCGACGCATTGGGGATCTCCGGGTTGCGCCAGGCGCCCAGGGTCTTTCCTCGGCGCGTCGGGCTGACGCGGGCCCCCCCCGCAGTCCCCGGCCGCCCTGTCGGCGCTTTTGGAGCGTTGAGGGTTTCCTTCGGGCGGCGGGCTCTGGTGTCCAATTGTCGGGCGACGCTGGGCTGGGCGCTCCTGAGAGTCGCGCGTTCGGCCCATTCGCGCGCGCGGCGTCGCGTCGCGCAGGCGCAGGCCTCATCGCGATGAATGGTCATTTGTGCACGAGGGCCAACGAATCACCATCTACAGGCAGACCAGCGAAAGATCATGATCTTTGGCCCCATAGGGAAGTCAGCCTGCAAGGCCCGCGGCAAGACCGGCCGCTGGGCGGGCGACCCCGAGCGCAAGGCCCCAGCTGAACGAGGTGCTGGGATTCGGCGCGCGAGGCCCATTCGGCCCGGATCTCTCTGCCCAAGGTCGAGGAGGAGGTTCTCAGGGGCTTACTGGTCAAGCTGGCCAAGGATCACCTCGGTCGGGGGCGTGGTCGGTGCGGCGCGCGCCATGTCTTTCATGGGCGATCTGGCGGGGGGCCTACCTGGATAGGTGTTGATGGTGCTCGGGCCTGACGAGCTGGTCGAGTGCGAGGCGGCGGTCGAGATGTCCCGCTTTGGGGGCGGCGGGGGCGCTCGCGTCGCGCGAGGCGTTCGGGCCCCCGGCCGGGGCGGCCGGAATCCCAACGCTAGTGCGAGCATGCGTGGTCAGAAGCAACAATTCTCATTGTTTTTCGGCCGTGGCTTCTTGGAGGCGATCGGCGCCAGTGTCGACGCGGGCAGGGGGCGCCCTTCCGTCGGGTTGGGTTCGCGAGCCCTACCGGACAGCGAGAACAACCATGTCTGTCGCCCTGGGGCTCAAGCCGGAGAAGTTCAGATTTCTCAAGGGGGCCTGCGGGGCAGGGGGGGGGGCCGCCGAAACTGGCGCGCAAGGCGCGCCTGGCTCCGAGGTCGGCTGGATGGATGGGCTCGCGCGCGCCCGAGATCTGCGCCGTCGCGGCCCCCGCGCGCGCCGGCAAGGCAGGCGCGCGCGACTTCCTCGGCAGGGCGTCTCGAAGGTCAAGATCTCCCTGCGGGGATCGCGTTGTCGCGGATTCTACTTTCCGGAAAAAGCTGCCAGGGCCTTTCTTCTGGGGTCGCGTCGTCGCGGATTTTTTCTGGGCAGGAAAAATTGCTAGGACCTCCCAATCGGGGATCGCGTCGCCGAGGGTTTCTGCTGGGCGGGCAAATTCCCAGGCCCTCGTCATCTCTGCGTTGGCCATCATGAAGCCAAATCAGTGACTCCAGCGATGCCTACCACAATGGGAGCTTACTCGACGCGCTGCAAGGAGGTGACTCTGCGCGCGACAGATCTGCAGCGCGAGCACCAGCGCGTCCTGCCTCAGAGGGCCACGACGCAGCAGGTTCCACCGCGGCGTGGACAACGACATCGCGAGGGCGGGCTCCGAGGCGGCCTTCGCGGCGCAGCGCCAGAATTCGAAGTGGATTCGGGCGGGCGCGGCCGCTCGACACAGGGCAGGGGCCAGGGCAGCAAGTGCCCTGCATGACCGCGACGTCCGCCGGGCCTTCGCGAAGGTGGCTCTCGACGCGCGGCTGAGTGATTTTCTGATCTCGACAGCGCGCGCCAGGGGCGCCGCTGGAGCATTGCTGCATTGCTGCGAGGCAGGCAGCCTACTCAGGCAGGAGTGGGCGAAGTCGGGCGGCGTGGCACGTCGGCTCGGCCTTCTGGAGCGATCTGAGGGGCCTGAAGGACGCACGACGGGCCAAGCCGCATCTGCATGAGGGCGCGGCCCTCTGGGGCAGCCTGCCTTGCGGCCCCTGGTCTGGGCCCCGGAGCTCCAGCAAGCGCGAGGCCCAGCTGGCCCGAGACCGAGCCGCGGCCTCGCGGGCGAGCGGAGAGGTCATCGCGAACCGCCAGCCGCTGCTGAAGCATCTGGGCAGGAGGTGCCCTGGATGTCTTTTTCCACATCGACGGCCGCGAGTTCAACTGCAGCGCTTCCGGGCAAACTGGCCTCAACGCGCCATCCGCGCGCCGCGCCGTCGCGAGGGGCATTTCGGACGCGAACTTACGCGCTGGTCGCCCCGACGGGCGAGCCAAAGGGCGAAGGCGTCGAGACGAGACCCCGGCGCATCTTGGCGACGCTGGAGCCAGGGCAGCGAGTCGCGTTGGCGCGGGCTGCGGGCAGGATGCGCGC
The DNA here is from genome assembly GCA_963575745.1 of Prorocentrum cordatum. NCBI lineage: Eukaryota > Dinophyceae > Prorocentrales > Prorocentraceae > Prorocentrum > Prorocentrum cordatum. The sequence continues at coordinate 86,934 of CAUYUJ010016460.1, read as the reverse complement.
CAACCTGGGGTTCCCTGGAAATCGGGCGCTGGCGCGGGCGATCCGACTGGCGGGAGGTTCGAAGCATGCGATGGCGGCCGCGCTTGCGCATCATTGCCCCGCTTGCGTCAAGCTAGCAGCGCCGCCGTCCACGCCGGCGGCGTCGCTGCGAGAGAAGTATAGAGAGAGTTCGGCGACTGCCTGGCCGCCGACGCCTTCGAGCTAGCCGACGCGACGGGAGTCCAGGCGATTCTTCTGGACATGACCGACATGGCCGCGGAGTGCCGGATCGCGGCCGCGGTCGACATCCCGGAAGCCGACTGTCATCTGGCAGGCGTTGCTGGACAGTTGGCTGCTAACCCCGGGCGTTTCCAGCGCCGCGATGGCGGACATGGGTGGCGAGCGCGAGCGCGAAGTCAAGGATGGGGCTCGAGACCATGGGGCTCCGCGTCGCCACGAGTGCCCCGTGCAGTCCCGCGCAGAATGCCGCGCGCGAGCGGCGCGGTGAGACCTGGATGGCCCGCGCCGGTGCTCTGGTGACCGAGTTCTGCACCTGCTTCAGCAAGGCAGATCAGCCCATGTGGCTCACGACCTCTATCAACTACGCAGTGCACCCGGCGGTTGGGCCCTCGGGCGATTCGTCATCGCAGTGGGTCTTCGGCAGAGGCATCAACCTGCTTCGCCAGTTGCTCAGCCAGCTTGGCAGCTCACGACTCCGCCAGTTCATGTTCGACAACGGCGACTTTAGCATCCGATGCCGCGTCGGGCTGACGGCGGCGGCCCAGAGGTCGGTCGCGGCGATGGAGGCGAACGACGAGCTCAGCCAGACGTTCCCAGCAAAGAGTCAAAGTGCCACGAAGATGCCAGCGGCGTCGACCTGGCAGGCGGGCGCCCATGTCTTCTACGGGCGCGGGCGGGGGAAGGCCAGGGCGAAGAAGCTGCGGGCAGAGCGGCGGCGCGGGCAGGGGGTCGCGGCAGGGCGCGAAGCTAGCAACTGATGGCTTGCCCACCAGAACCTCGCGATCAAGGCGTCGACAGGGCGCGCGAGGGCGGCCTGCCCCTCGGAAGTGGTCGACTGGAAGGACATCTTCGAGCGCGCGGCGGACACCAAGCCCGCTGGCGAGAAGCCAGCTTGGCGGTCGCCAGCGCCGCCAGGATCTGAAGACCCAGAAAGAGAGATTGAGGTCGACCGCGAGATTCCCGTCATCGCCGAGCCGCCGCGAGCCGACCTGTGTCCGGGCGAGCCTATTTGGACATGTTAGACGAGCACGCTGCGCCACCTCCGTAGCAGGATGCGACGCCACCCTCGCGCCAGTCCGAGGGAACGCTACCACGGCGCGGCCCTGTCGGCGCGCGTCGGCGCGAGACCATCGACTGGGATCGCAAATCGGTCGGGCTGCGCCCTGCACCGCGCGCTGGGCCCACTCCTCGCGACGAGGAAGCTGCGCAGCGATATCAATAGTTACCTGAGCAGATACCTGCGCCAGAATCGCCGCAGAGTCAGAGCCAACGCGGACCCAAACTACTTGATATCATACCTCTACTAGCTGCCGCTCCGCCACGTCAGCACCCTGTGCCTCCGGAGTACGTAGAGGAGGTCGCCGACGACTATAACGCAATGGCCGCTGAGGAGACACCGCAGCTGCCCAAGGACCAGCGCGACCTCATCGATGACCAGTTCCGGGGCGAGGATCCAGAGGCGCCCTGCGCGGGCGCTGCCTCCCAGCAGTTGGTGGGCGAGGGGCCGTTCGAGGACTGCCTTACTTTCGGGGGGGCCCCGCAGTTCGCGCCCATGCTGGAGCGAGAGCAGGTGCAGGGCCCGCTGTCGGCAGGCGTGGGATCGTCGGCAGGTCCAGCGGCAGGGCCGCCAGGACGCGGCCCCAGTCAATCGGGAGGGGCTCGAACGGTTCGCTAAGACCATCTCGACGACGCCCCCCGCTTCAGGGGCCGCCGCGGCCAGCCTGGCCAGACGCCGCGCCAGGGCGCGAGGCGCATCGTGTACCCAGCGGTCGTCGGCGTCCGAGGCTGCTAGCTGACCGAGGCGGCCAGGCCCAAGAAGGTCGACGTCGAGTCTCTCCAGCAGCGACATCCGCGAGCTGGTGGCTTCCATGGGGGCCGAGTGGGACGTGGGTCGCCGCTGGGGCCGCCGGGGAATGCCCCGACCACGAGCTGCAGCTTCACCTGGGAACGGCGCCAAGGTCGTCGGCGCCAGGTGGTTCGTCGCGCTCATTCAGACGAAGCGGCCCAAGTTCAAGTCCAGGCTCGCGGCCCCATGTTGCCAGGAGCGCTCCGCTCGGCCTGCGTCAGGGGCGACGGGCCCGCGGGCTCGGTGGACGCCGCGCCCCTGGTCACCGTTCGGTCTATGTCTCAAGAAGTGGGGGAGCGCCAAGGGGGGCCCCAGTGAAATCGGCCGCTCCCGACCGCCAGCACGGCGCCCGCGGGGGCGGGCCCGGCTGCCTGCGGCGCGGTTTTCTGTTTTGTTGATGGGAGCCTGTTTTTCTTTATATCCAGGCAAGCTTACTCGCATGGCGTTCGCCCCCCCCCCCCCCCCTCCCCCCCCTCGCCCCTCTTCAATCGAACGCGAGCGTGCAAGCGCCTTTCGACTTGCGTGATTTCCGCGCGTCGAATTGTTTTCGGCTTGCTTCAGACTCAGCCCCCCCCCCCCGTCCATGCATGTTAACTTGCCCGAATCCAAAGGAAAACGGGCTCATGGCGGGGTGGCCGTCGGGCTGCCTCGGCCCGCGCACCGCCGGGCCCGCCTCTCTCAGGCGCTGGGCGCGGCCCTGGCGAGCCGGGAGGCGGGGGGCGCCGGGCCCCGGGGGCTCCGAGGAGGAGCCCGGTCGGCGCTCTCGGCGCCCGCGCCCATGGGCGGCCCTGCGCCTGCCCAGCGGGGCCCGCCCCTTTCCCAGACCCCCTCGAGTTATAAAAAAATCGGGGGTGGACAGAACCCCCAACAGTGACGCGTCGATTAGTGAATTGTCCGTTTTCGGTTCTCGAGAGGGCGCCGTGGCCGTTATTTTCCAGGCTTGCGCCCGCCAGGTTTGGGCCTCAGGTCGTTTTCACTAAACCACGTTTTACTAAAAGGGGGGGTCTGTCCATCCCCGAAAAATCACGACGGGAGGTTTTTCGTTATTTTTGGTCTTTGGGGGGCCTTTACTGGCCCTCGGGGCCGTCAAAGAACGACTCAGGACGAAAAGCCGGTCCCGGGGAATGGGTCGAGACCTCGGGGGGTCGACGTCATGAAGAAATCATGACGTCGGGGGTCTGGGTTTTCTCCGTTTCGCTCCCTGCTTCTTTTTCTGGGTGCGCAGCACCTTTGCACGCGGCAGCTTGGCGGCTGTCGGGCGCCGGCGATGTTCGCCGAATTGGCCCGGCTTTCGCCCGGGGCGGCTTCGCCGTTGCAGGCAAGTGGCCACTCTCGATGGCTGCGCTTGCGGTTTGGTTTTGATGGTGGCCGATGGGCTGGCGAGAGTGCCGTCAAGTTGCGCAGCCGTGGTGCTGCGCGCCGTGGAGTGGGCGCGTGACCGTTTTGCCACAAAACCATCATCCTCGTTTTTCGCCCGTCCTTGCCCTCCTCCCTTTGCCCCCTCCCGTCTGTGTTAGTGCACGCGCGCCTGCGCGTAACTTGTATAGTCTGGTCGTGGAGACTGAAGGTAATGTGCGGTGGGAGTGGGGCCTTTGGTGGGCCCGTTTTGGTTCCGCAGCCAGGAGGCTCGAGCCGCGGGGTTGCCCACCCGCCCCACTTCGCTCTCCGAAGGCGCTCTCGGCCTCGGCAACGGCCGACGGGCCGGCGAACGCGCCGACAGGGCGCGCAGCTGCGGTGCCGCGCGCCGTCAGCACGAACCCAGCTGGGGTTCGTGCTAAAGAGTGGGCGCGTTGCCGCTCTGCCACAAAACCATAATTTTCGTCCTTTTCCCGTCCTCGTCTTCCAACCTTTGTTTCCTCCCCTTTGTGTTAGTGCGTGTCAGAAGGGGAAGAAACACACAGACACAATTACTCGTCGACCCCCAGGAAAATATGGGAAGTGGGGGGGGGAAGACGAAAGCCCAGAACATGTCGGAAAATATAGGGAATATTTTGATTTGTGTGTATTTATTTGTGTGTCCTGGGGCCCCTTCACCCTTTGCTTCCTCCCCTCAGTGTTCGTGCGCGCGCGCCCGCACGTGACGGAGTGTCCGTGCGTCTTCTTGCTCACAGGCGCCGCGGTGCCCACAGGCGCCCGGGCGCTCCCCGTCACAGTGATGCTCGGGCGCTGCTGTGTTCGAGTGGGTGATGAGTGACAATTGCTGCTCCCGTTATGTCGGGCGCGTCCCCCTACAGGGGCATGTTCGACGAAAAATTAAATTTATTTCAAACATACCCCAAAAAAGGTAAAAACATGTATTCAGAAAGTAGTCCCCATACTATAGTTGGACTATTTTCAAATTCTGTTTGGGGTATTTTTTATTTTTCGTCGAAATTCCCCCTGTAGGGGGACAGGCCCGACTTAATGCTCCCGCTGAGATCACAATATGGCGTTCGCGCAGGATGGTCTTGTGTTCCTCAAATTGCATCTTTCGACATTTCATCGCATCGTGGCCGAGGTCGCGTTGGTGGCAAACTTGCACCACGCATGATAACGCCCACGCAATGTTTGAATCCCGTTCAGTCCCATTCGATGCGATTTCATTCTGGGCTTCGTGTGGGCCGCTCTGGCTTAGTGGTTCCCCAATCGGGTGTCCGAGCCATTCGTCGTTGTTGCGAAGACCTCCTAAGACTTGCCTTCAAAAATTTGCAGCAATTCTGGGCCAAGCACTTTTGGTTCTCACGCGTTTTCGAGACCGCACCGAGCGCTATCGTGCTCCAGGGCCCCACCAGCGTCAGGCAAATGGGTATTGCTGCGAAGATCGTCGCAGTCGCCGCGTTGGCCCTCGTCAAGGCCACGGAGGTGTGGTTACTCGCCGATCTGGGCGAAACGTGCACACAAGCTTGTGAAAAAGCGTCTTTGACTTGTGTCGACCAAGACTGGTAACAGGAGAACATAATAACCTAGAGAGACGTGGTCTTGGTCATGATCTTGATTCGTGGTCTTCAACCAACTCAATGGTTCCAGCTGTAAGAAACGACGGTGCATGCTTTGAGTCCGTTCAGTTTCTGTACAAACCATGTGGTTCCGCTGCTGGAGAAATTTCGTAACGCTTCTGCAAGGGCGAGGGCGACGGCGCCGTTCAGACCCCGTGCCCCAGCTCCAACACTGGCTCCGTCGCAGATCCCGTGGGCCCTGGCTCCAACGCCGGTTCCGTCGCGGATCCCTTGGCGGCGGCGTGCGAGCACCGGGCCAATGGGTGCGAGATCGAGTGCACGGAGAGCGACTTCCGAGCAGCGTGCGGCGGCACATAGTGTTGCGAGCTCTTCCAGCAGGCCCTCGTGGATCTCCGCAGTGACGACGGCAGCTCGGACCCCAGGGCACCTGTCAGTTTTAAAGCAGGTTCAGATGGGCTCGATTTATCTCAAGGCTGCCGCCTCTGCCGCCGACCCCAATTGAGCGACGAATGTTTCATTCGTTTGTTGTCGGGGTGCTTTTCCGAGCACGTCGGGAAGGGTTCAGATGAGTCTCCAGATTCTCTGTTGCATCTCGGACTCCTTTTGGGAGCAGTTTTGGAGCCTCGTGGGGTCGCTGTTGGGTCTCTGTGGGGTTTCTTGCAGCCTTATGGGGCCTCTTGGGTGCCTCTTGTCTTGGGGCCTCTTGGTCACTTTTTTGGCCGTCTTGGGCCATTCGTGGGCTTTTTGTAGGGCCGTCGGAACTCTCTTGGAACGCCCTCAGGGCCTTCTTGCAGCCGTCATTGGGCTCTCTTGGAACCGTCTTGGGCACCCAAGGTAGAGCATATGAAGCAACCCTTTCACATGTGTTTTTCTGAATGCCTGTTGCCAGTCTGTTGCGGCCCGCTTGGGCCCAATGCGGACCTCTCTGAGGGCTCTTTTGGTGCCTTGTTGGGGCCCTCATGGGCCCTCGAAGTGGAGCATCTGAAACGGCCGATTCAGTTGCTCCACTTTGGTTGGCTTTGGGGACGTCGTGGGCCACCCGAGGGCTTGCCATGGGACCATTGAGGCATTATTGGGACGCCCCCAGAGCCCTCTCAAGGCCCTCATTGGTCTCTCTTGAGGCCGCCCGCCACTGGATCCCCAGAGCATGTGAAAGAGCCCTTTAAACGCTCCATTTTGAAGGCTTCCAGCTGGCCTGTTGTGGCACGCGTGGGCTCAACCCGGACCTCTCTAAGGGCAATGCTGGGTTTTCTTAGGGCCCTCATGGTCCCTCCAAGTACAGCATCCGAAACTGCTGCTCTGACTCTCCACGATGGTGAGCTTCGTCGCCGTGTTGGGTCCCAAGGGCTTGTCTTGCCTTTTCCGTTCGCCCAGCGACCTCTTGGGCAAGCGGCAGTTAGAAGTGAACCTTTGGACGTAACGTGTGGCGGAAGCTGGCTTTGGCAGTCATGTGTTGCTGCATGAAACAATATACGCCGAACTAGCTCGCGTGCCAAAGGCAGTAGCGCATTGGAGCCATCGCGGTGCGGAACTCAAACAATGAACTAAGCACGCGGCCAGCAAAACCATTGAAAACCACATTTGTCGGACGCGGGCAATATGCCCCGGCTCGGGGTCCGTGATTGGGGATGCCCCCATGCTCAGCCGTAGCCATTACCTCTCGAGAAGTCTTGCTGTCTTCTTCGCGTGGCCCACAATGCCAACGAAAGCGAAAGGGATTGGCGGTCGGAAAGCACAGGGCAAAGCCAAGGCCAAGGCCAAGGCCAGGGCGGCGAACACACCGAACAAGGCCAAACCCAAGATCGCTGTCGTCACTGAGCCCGTAGTCGAAAGCGACCTTGGCAGCGCAGAGAAGGTTGACTCCAGAGCCTGGAGCATGCAGAAAAACATCGAGCGGCTGATTAATCATACATTGTCCTTCATCGATCCCCTTGACATCAAGAGCCGTCGTAGCACAAAGGAGGGCTTGACGGTCAAGCAGTATCTGCAGGCGGCGCTGGAGGATAACGCGTTGAAGGCTGGCCGCAATGGCAAGCGGCAGTACTTGACAGGGGAGCTTGGGACCGAAATTTTCAAATATTCCAAATTCAAGAAGCTGGTTTCCATGGACTTCGCTCCCCTGATCAATCTAAGATCTCCTTGGACAACAGTCATTGGGAAGCGATGGGCGTGGCCAACTCCGAGAACCCTGGGGTTCAGAGCGTGGAACCTTGGTGCGATGTCGTGAACAATGTGAAGGACATCGACGAGGACAGCTTGATTGCCCTTGTTTCATGCGTCCACCAACTCCCGAGTGGTCACGATGAATATGTCCCGCAAGATGCAGCTCTCCCGAGCGGGCATGTGTGGCCGGCTGCAAGTGCCCACCCGTTTCCTTGCAGTTTGGCAGGTTGTTTGTGGCAAGTGCGACTCTGTCTTGATTTGGCATTAGCAACAAAAGGCGAGCCAAGACACCTTCATCGATCGGAGAATCTGGTCACAGACCCACCACCACGCGGTGAAGGCCGTCATTGCGGAGGCCGGCTTCGACAAATGCCACGATTGCGCTGACATGGAAGCGCACTGCCCAGGGCCAGCCTTGCACAAGGTACTCCAGTCGAGCTTGGGCCAGGCCATGTTCTATGAGGAGGCGAAGCAGTTCCATATCAACGCCTTCATCGAGCGATGCCACCAGCGCGCTGGTGACTTCATAAATTCGGGCTTCACCGACGAGAACCTTGAGGGCGACCGTGCAGCAGCGGACGTGGATATCGCGGAATTGGTGAGGAGCGGCCACAAGATGTACAGGCGCGGCAAGGCAGAGGAACGCATTATATTTCTCTTGAATGCGCCAGTGGAGGTGTACCCGTCCTCGCTGAATGACATCAAGGACTGGATTATCCGTGCCCTTGTTTGCTCACTGGCCGTCTCGAATAGCCAGTTACCGCGGCCCCCGTGGCAGCGCGTCTTGCGGGGAGACGAGGTGCTGCCGCAGTTAGGGGCTGCCGAGAAGGTGCCCGAAAGCTTTATCTTCCATGCTCGCAATTCCAGAGACTTGATGGGGCGCATTGCTGGAGAATGGGGCCCTGGCCGGACTGGCAAAGATGCAGGGGGACATCATGAGCAACCAGAAGGACATTTTGGATACCGAACGGGCTGCGCGCTTAGATGTCGCATTCGTTGTGCACAGGGTCCACGGAGTCGCCGACGCCTGGGCGCAGGAGGAGGTCATCCAGGCCCTGGCGTCGACGGCGTCCCCAATCGGGGCTGCTTCTGCTGAGGACGTGCTCAAGTGCTTGAAGGGGGTGAAAAAAGCTCAGGGGTGATCGTCGCTTCTCGTGCCTCCCCAGCGGCGTCTCCTATGACATCCACACGATCGAGTCCCTGATATCTGCCATGATGGATGGAATCGCTTCGGGGGCAAGATTGACGACGTCGGGCACCAGCATGGACACCGTGGCATCGCGGTTGAAGTGCAGCGTGCCAGCGCCCAAGAAGCAGGACAAACTCAACTCTGGCAAGGCGACGCCCGTGGGTTCCGAAGCTGCCAAACGCATCTTCAAGCGGGTGGAGGACGAGAGCCCCGAGAAGCGCCAGGAGTCTGATTTAGCTATGCTCCGCAACTTCAGCTGGCTGCTCGGGCCCCGCTCGCGCGATAAAACAAACGTGGATCGGTGTGGTGATCCGGCAGGCGCGAGCTGACGCGTCGGGTTTCCGCCGCCGACGCGTCGGGTTTCTGCGCTGCGTCGAGCGGCAGCGCGGCAGCGCGGACCGCCCGAAGGGGGCGGCCTCTGCGATCGCAGCGAAGTGTTCGCTTGCTGGCGGGGCCACCGGCCAAGAAGGCCAAGACGAGCGATAAGCGAGGGCCGACAACGAGGGAGAAGATGATGAATAATTGCATGGGCGCGGCGCGAGGTCGGCCTCTTTGACGTGGATCAGCGCCTGCCTCGTTTGGCGCCCACGCCGGGGCAGCTAGTCCACGGGATCGGACTGCGCCCGCTGCGATGCGAGACGGCGAACGCCTGCCAGGCGGTTGCGCAGGGGCTTCTCGAGCCTGGAGCTTAGCGCGAGACGGATGTCTGGATCGCGCGCCCGTTGCGCACCGGGCAGCAACGCACGTTGGAAGGATCGCGGTCAATCGCGGCCTTCCCGCCCGCAGGAGCCCCTCGAGGGCGGCCGCGTGCGCGCCGCGCCACTGCCGACAGCAGTGACATCATCATCGCGATCATCATCGCATCCTTGCCGTCGCTGCTTCGTCGTCGCAAGCGTCTTCGCCGCCGAGCGCCCGCGGCGAGCGGCGCTTGGGGGCGCGAGTTGGGAAAACATGCAGTATTCGCAGAGGGCAGATCGTTAACCGACAATAAGTCGGTAAGTCGGAGAAGCGCCAGGACCAGCTGCAAACTATAGGACAATAGCACGGCTTGCCATCTCGGGCCATGCATGCACGAATCTTCGAAGCCTCCCGCATCCCAACCAGCCCGTCCAGAAGCGATGCCCTGTGGAGCTGCCGTCTTAGGACCGCGTTGGGAGACGCGAAGGCCCTCTTCCGTCTCCTGGAGCCCCCTTGAGTCTCTCATTGGGCCGCCGTGGGTTTTTTTGGAGGGCCTTGCGGGTGGCGTCTGCAGCTCTTTTGATCGGCGAAGAGGGCTGCGTCGGCTTCGGTTTCTCCAGATACCGAGCGCTAGTGTGCCGGGGCCCTCTCGGGGCGCCCTTCGGGAGCTGCTGCGCGCGATTGGGGCCATCTCGGGCCCCCCTTTTAAAGGCCCTTCTTGGGGCTGTGTCAGGGCGCGGCGGGGCCGCGCTACAGCGTCGGAGCCCGTCGGATGCAAAAAGGCCCAGGTGACAGAGTTGCCCGGTATATTTGTAGGTTCTCGGACGCGTCGGGCCCGCTGGGGCTTCTCGGGGGCGCATCGCATGGCATGTCGGATGCGCTTTCGGCTACGCGTTAACTTTGTTGGGCGCCATCTTTGGGCGTCGGGTGCCCCCTCGAACCGCCCGGGGCCAGCGGGGGCCCTCAAACGCTTCGCGCCCCCCTCCATCTGCCCCCCCCCCCCCCCCGCAGTGGGGGCAGGGTCGCGGGGGGGCGCGTCGAGATCTCCGCGGGCCACGCGAGGCCCGAGGGCCGACCGGACGCCGCGCGCGACGGAGTCAGGGGAGTCGCGGCGGCACTCGGCAGGGCGCCCCGCCGTTCAGGGCGAAGCGAACAGTTGGCAGCCCCAAATCTTGGGGGAGCGTAAGACCCGGGTTTGCCAGGACTCGGGTTCGCCATCATTTTTTTTGACGACCGCGCCTCGGATTTTGACGAGGAGGAGTTTTGTGGGATGTCTGCAGCGGGAGGCCTCGTCAAAATGCAGGCTCGGCCTCGTCATTTTTTTGACGACCTCGTCGGGTATTTCCGAGTCCCTTGTACCCAGGTCTTACGTCCCCCTGAAAATCATCATGGGCACATTTGAATCTGGGCAGGCGCGGGGGGGGGCGGGGGGGGCTACAGTGGGGGCGCGTGCCAAGAAACCAATCGGATTTTGCCGGGGTGCCCTGGGTTTCTTGGATTTCGACGAGCTCCCAGTCAGATCTGCGATTTTCGATCGGCGCATGTGGACTTTCACTGAGGATTGCAGGTTGGGTTTCTCGCGGAGGTGTCTTGTGGCCGAGTCCCACTGTAGCATGAACTTGCCGAGTCTAAAAAATCGCGTGGCGGCGACAGGGACTGTCGCGCCCACGGGGCCAGGCAGCGCTGGTCGACGCGAGCGGGCGACCGAGAGGGGGGCGGGAGGAAAGCGGACGGAGGGCAGAGGGGATGACAAACAGAGAGAACACAACGCGTTGACAAAGAGGGCTGCCCGCGTCGCAGGGCTGGTAGTGAACGGGCGGTGACCGCCGAGCCGTGCTAAACTGAAGTGGAGACGCGCAGTGGCCCCAGAGTCAGGCAAGACGGGGAGAGGACTTCGGCGAAAGGGGAATTCGAATCAGGCAAGGGGTCTGGCTAGTTGTCATCGTCGTTGCCTCCCCCTTCCTCCCCCGTGCCCTTTGTCGCCCCCCTGTTGGCCCGAGTCGCGTTATACTGCCTCGTCGCATGAGGTGATCGGCGCCAACTTGGCCTCGCCTGCCTGCAATGTTTCCAGCGGGGGCACGCGCGTCCCAGGGCTTGTTTTAAAGTCAGCAGTTCGTCAGCCCGTCGACCCCGCGAGATCCTGGTCAACCCATGAGCCCATCAGCCTGCGATCCCAGGGACCGCGCGGCGAGCACCCTGGCCGCCGCGTTCAATTGGCCAGGCAGTGAAGCCACCGACCCGTGACCTACCTAATGAGCGTTCTTCGGGTCTTCGTGCAGCGCGCGGGCCCGTCAGCCCATGGACCCCGCGTGTCCGTCTTCGCTTGCCCATGCCAACGGCTTGCCGAAGCGCGATTCTTGCATCTAGCTGGCCTGGGCAATTCGCCCAACCCGTCAGCCTTTCAAACCGCAGACTCTTTGATTTGCAAAATGGGCGTCCATTGACAACCCGCTCGCTTCGTCATTTTTTCTGCCAATCGAGGTCACGCGCGCTTGCCAGCCCACCAATCAGCCTGCCCGCCGACCCACAGCCCTTACACCGATATGAGCCAGGTATATCGATCAACCGATCGGCCCGCTAGTCCGCCGACGTGCGACCCGCGCAGCGAGCGCTTCAAGATCCGTTCACCCCCTCGAACCAGTTCCCCTCTCGACCTGCCAGCCGCAACATACGCACCCGCAGTCGTTGCCAGCACGGCAAATAACTAGCAGTCCGAAGATCAGGCGCCAGTTCGAAGCTTCAGGGCGCAAGGGTTGCAGGAAGCATCCTGGGGGTTGTTTTGCACAGCGGCGCGTCGTCATCCATTGCTCGACGCGCAGGGCGATGTCCGCGGCAGTTTTCTCAGTTGTTGCGCTTGGGCGCGCGGTTGTCACAGGCTTGACGTGGTTTCAGAAACTCGCGGAGGCGTCGTTGCCGCACGGCGTCTCTGCGCTCACTTCCTCGGGCGTCAACTTCCAGGCTGCATTCGCGACGTGCTCGCTGGGGCTTTGCCGCGTCGCGCGGCTGCCGCAGATTTGCCATGCGCAGACGAGGTTACCAATTCAATGCTGGAGTTCCCGTCTGTCGCTTTCGATGGCCGAGTGCAGGTCCCGGCCGCTTATAGAACCCGGAGGGTAGGCCTACCCTAGGCCTACCCCTATGTCTACCCCCTTGGCCTACCCTAGGTGCCCAACCTAGGCCTACCCCTAGGCTTACCCCTAGGTCTACCCTAGGCCAACCCTAGGACCTCCCCCCTAGGCTTACCCTAGGCTTACCCTAGGCCTACCCCTAGGTCTACCCCCTGGGCCTACCCTTCGGCCTTCCTTCTAGGCCTTCCCCAGGCTTACCCCCCCCTAGGCCTACCCCTTAGGCCTACCCCTTAGGTCTACCCCAGGCCTACCCCTAGGCAGTCCCCCTAGGCCTACCTGAAGACTACCGTAGGCCTACCCCCTAGGAGATTCGCCTTCCACCTAGGCTTACTTTAGGCCTACCCCTAGGTCTTCCTCCTAGGTCTATCCTAGGCTTACCCCTGGGCCTACCCCCTGGGCCTGCCGTAGGCTTACCCAATGGGCCTACCCCCTAGGCCTAACCCGCCCGTTAGGGACCGCCCGCCCGACCCGACCCGAACCGCCCGTTTGGGTCCGCCCGACCCGAGCCGAGCCGACCCGACCCGCCCGTTAGGGTTCTTGCGTGTGAGCTCGAGCATACACCACACTTTAGTGACCCGACCCAAGCCCATCCCGACCCGCCCGCTAGGGTCTGACCGCTCGACCGACCCGACCCGCCCGTTAGGGCCCGCCCGACCTACCCGACCCGACCCGACCCGCCCCTTAAGGCTCTTGCGCGCGAGTTCGAGCATACACCGCATTTCAACGTCCCGCCCGCCCCACCCGACCCGCCCGTTAGGTTCCGCCCGCCCGACGCGACCCGATCCGCCCGTTAAGTTTCTCGCGTGCGATTTCGATCGCGATTCGTTTTTTTAACGCCCCGCCCGCTCGACGCGACCCGGCCGTTCGGGTTCTCGCGTGTCAACTAGATCACGCGCTACATTGAATGCCCCGCCCGCCCGACCCGACCCGACCGCAATGACTTGCCCGCCCGACCCGACCCGCCCGTTAGGGCCCGCCCGATCTGACCCGCCCGTCAAGGTCCGCCCGACCCGGCCCGACCCGACCCGACCCGACCCGACCCGCCTGGCAGAGCATTCGCGTGTCAATTCGATCATGGACCACACTTGAGCGCCCCGCCCGCCCGACCCGACCCGCCCGTTAGGGCCCGCCCGCCCGGCCCGACCCGACCCGCCCGTTAGGGTCCGCCCGCCCGACCCGACTTGGCCCGACCCGCCATTTAGCGTTCTCGCCTACGATCTCGATGCTGCACCACAATCAATATCCCGCCCGCCCGATCCGACCCGCCCGTTAGGGCCCGGCCCGGCCGCCAGGGCATTCGCGCGCGAACTCGATCATGCACCCACCGCCCTTGAATGTCCCGCCCGCCCGACCCAGACCGACCGTTAGGGCCCGCCAGCCCGGCCCGACCCGACCCGCCCGTTAGGGTCCGCCCGCCCGACGCGACCCGACCCGACCCGCTAGGGTTCTCGCGCGCGAAATCGATCATGCACCGCTCTCGAACGCCCCGCCCGCCCGAACCGACCCGGCCGTTGGACCCCGCCCGCGCGACCCGCCCCGGCCCGCCCGTTAGGGCCCGCCCGACCGGACCCGACCCGACCCGCCCGTTAAGGTTCTCGCGCGTGGACCCGATCATACACCACTTTTTAGCGTCGCGCCCGCCCGACCCGACCCGCCCGATAGGGCCCGCCCGCCCGGCCCGACCCGACCCGCCCGTTCGGGCCCGCAAACCCGGCCCGATCGGACCCGACCCGCCCGTTAGTATTCTCGCGTGCGAATCCGATCATGCAACATCTTTTAATGCCCCGCCCGCCCGACCGGACCCGCCCGTCAGGGCCCGCCCGCCCGACCCGACCAGACCCGCCCGTTAAGGCCCGCCTGACCCGACCCGACCCGACCCGGACCGCCCGCTCGGGTTCTCACGTGTGATTTCGATCATGCGCTACACTTGATCGTCGCGCCCGCCCGGCCCGACCCGCCCGTTTGGGCCCGCCCGCCCGACCCGACCTGACCCGCCCGTGAGGGTCCGCACGCCCGACCCGAGCCGACCCGCCCGTTAGGGCACGCGCACGTGAACTCGATCGCGCGCCATCTTTGAATGTCCCGCCCGCCCGATCCAGACCGCCCGTTAGGGCCCGCCCGCCCGACCCGACCCGACGCGCCCGTTACGGCTCGCCCGCTCGACCCGACCCGCCCGTTAGGGCTCGGGCGTGTGAGTTCGATCACGCGCCACATTTTAATGTCCCGCCCGCCCGACCCGACCCGCCTGTTAGGGCCCGCCCGCCCGACCCGACTCGACGCGCCCGTTAGGTTCCGCCCGCCCGACCCGAACCGACCCGACCCGCCCGTCAGGGCTCGCGCGTGAACTCGAACATACACCGCGTTCTATCGTCGCGCCTGACCCGACCCGACCCGCCCGTTAAAGCCCACCCACCCGACCCGACCCGACCCGCCTGCTAGGGTCCGCAAGCCCGACCCGACCCGACCGCCCGTTAGGATACACGCACGTGAACTCGATCACGCACCACACGTTAATGTCCCCGCCCCGCCCGACCCGACCCGCCCAAAAGGGTCCGCCCGCCCGACCCGACCAAACCCGACAGTTAGGGTCCGCCCGCCCGACCCGACCCGACCCGCACGTTCGGGCTCTCGCGTGTGAAGTCTATCGTGCACCACATTTTAATGTCCCGCTCGCCCGACCCGACCCGCCCGTTCGGGTCCGCCCGCCCGACCCGACCCGACCCGCCCGTCGCTGGCGATGTCGTCCTCCTCTTCCTCCTCCTGTTGTTGTTGTTGTTGTTGTTGTTGCCTTTCTTTCCCTTTTGCGCACCCGCGGCGCCGGCGACGACGGCGACGACCGACGGGAGCGGCGACGGCAACGGCGGAGGAAGAAGAAAACGGGGGACGGAGGAGGAGGGCGGGGAGGAGGCGGAGGAGAGGGAGGGAGGGGGAGGGGGAGGGAGGAAGAGGGCGAGGGAAGAGGAGGAAGAGGCGGAGGAAGAGGAGGAGGTCATGGGGGAGGAGGAGGAGGAGGAGGAGGAGGAGGAGGAGGAGGAAGAGGAGGAGGAGGAGGAGGAAGAAGAGGAAAAAGAGGAAGAAGAGGAAGAAGAGGAAGAAAACGAAGAAGAGGAATAATAATAATAATAAGAAGAAGAGGAAAAAGAGGAGGAGGAGGAGGAGGAGGGAGGGAACGAGCCGGAAAAACATTGGGAGGAACTGGGTCCGTATAGTCTCCGCGCCGGCCACGCCGGCGGCAGCGGCGGAGGCTCCGGGCGAACGGGATGTGGGCGAACGGGTTCCGGGCGAACGGGCTTCCAGGCGAACGGGCTCTGGGCGAACGGGTTTCCGGGCGAACAGGCTCTGGGCCAACGGGCTTCCTGGGGAATTGGCCTCCGGGCGAACGGGCTTCCTGGCGAACGGGCCTCCGGGCGAACGGGCCTCCGGGCGGACGGTTTTCGGGCGAACGGGCTTCCGGGCGAACGAACTTCCGGGCGAACGGTCTCGCTTCGCCCGATCCGACCTGTCCCGACCCGAACCTTTTTGGGGTTCTCGCGTATCCATTCGATGATGCGTCATGCTTTAATGTCCCGCCCGCCCGACCC
Organism: Prorocentrum cordatum; assembly: GCA_963575745.1. Lineage (NCBI taxonomy): Eukaryota > Dinophyceae > Prorocentrales > Prorocentraceae > Prorocentrum > Prorocentrum cordatum. Next base: position 71,194 of record CAUYUJ010016460.1, on the reverse strand, counting down.
GACCCGCCCGTTGGGTTCCGCCGCGCCCAGCGCGACCCGACCCGTTAGGGTTCTCGCGTGTCCATTCGATGTCGCATGTTACTTCAATGCCCCGCCTGCCCGATCCGACCCGCCTGGAAGGGCTCGCCCGGCCTGACCCGACCCGCCCCGTTAGGGTCCACCCGACACGCCCCGTCTCGACCCGACCCATTCGGGTTTTCGCGTGTCTATTCGATGATTCATGATGCTTTGATGTCCCGCCCGCCCAGCCCGACCCGCACGTTAGGGTGCCTTACCATTGGGTCTACACCTTAGGCCTACCCTAGGTTTTCCTTCAAGCTTTCCTTAGCCCTAACCCCCTTAGGTATTGCTTTCCTAGGCTTACCCGTATCACATGCAGTTCGGCTACCATCCTGCCGCTCGACTGCAGTCGCTTCCGTCCGTCGTCCAGGGTCATGGCCCTGTCGAGTGTCGAATGTTGATTAAGTTGTTGGACGGCTGCTTGTGAACGGCGCTGGTCTCGTGCGTGCTCCCAGGGCGAGCGCGGCCAGCTGCTGGCTGGGCTTGCGTGTTGTGGCTTGGTAGGTCCTGCATCCAATGGCGCGCGCAGTGGGAGCTCCGTGACTGTCGCCCCGCTTCTACCATGGAAGGTTTTTGGCAATGCAGCTCGCTACCGCGTGGTATCTAGACTCGACGCCAGGGTCACGCAACGTCCATATGATGATCTTGTGCATGGAGTCGACCCCCGAAAAAATGGGATTCCAAATCTATTTGTTCTTTGTAGGTTTGCTTCCTGGGGTCCGCGTCAGTGGTTGGTCACCAGTGAAATCTCTAGGCGCATGTGGAGTGACGTCGCCGACAAGAATCGCAATTGCGACGGCTGCGTCATAGGGGGCGAGAACGCAGCGCAGTCATTGGAAGCGCGCGCAGTGTCACAACTGCTTGTAGACGGCAAGTTCCAGCGTTTGGTTGTCCAGGCGGGCGACGCAGAAATCGACTTGGACTCGGCCTTGTAACGGGCGCGACGCAAACCAGAAATACAAACAAAAACACGTCGCTAATCAATCGTTTGAGGCCTTTACGAGATCGAAGACAAGTCTCGAAGTGCATGAGGCGGAGGGCCAGGCGAGGTCTGAGCGCGAGGCTCCAGGCCCAGGGCGGTGTCAGGCGCGGCGGGGACGCGGCGGGGGGCGCGGCGGGGCGCGCGGTGGGGGGTGCGGTGGCGCCGGCGAGGTTTCTGCAAGGCGGGTGGCCCCTGAGGACCTGGGCCCAGGAAGCCAGGGGGCTGGCAGTGTCGATGGCTTCGGAGCACTTAGAGCTGGCGGTGTCAGGCGCGGCACGGGCGCGGCGGGGGGCGCGGCGGGGGGGGGCCGGCGAAATTTTTCAAGGCGGGTGGTCTTTGAGAACCTAGGCCCAGGGGGGCGCGGTGGAGGGCGCGGCGGCGCCAGCGAGGTTTTTGCGGCGTGGGTGGCGCCTGAGTGCCGAGGTCCAGGGCGCCAGGGTGTCGGCGGCGTCAGGCGCGGCGGGGGCGCGGCGGGAAGCGTGGATGGCCTTTCAGAACCTGGGCCCAGGAGGCCAGGGGGCTGGCGGTGTCGGGCGTGGTGGGGCGCGCGGTGGGGGGCGCGGTGAGGGGCGCGGCGGGGGGCGCGGCGGGGGGCGCAGGCGAGGTTTGGGCGCGGCGGGGGGCGCAAGCGAGGTTTTTGCAAGGCGGTTGGTTGGGGGAGGCTGGCGGTGTCAGGCGCGGCGGGGGCGCGGCGGGAACGCGGCGGGGGGCGCGGTGGGGGGCGTGGTGGGGGCGCGGCGGGGGGGGCTGCGAGGGGCGAGGTGGGGGCGCAGCGGGGGGCGCCGGCGAGGTTTTTGCAGGGCGGGTGGCTTCTGAAAACTTAGACCCAGGAGGCCAAGGGGCTGGTGGTGTGAGGCGCTGCGGGAACGCGGCGGGGGGCGCGGTGGGGGGCGCGGTGGGGCCGCGGCGGGAAGCGCTGTGAGGGGCGAGGTGGGGGGCGCGGCGGGGGGCGCCGGCGAGGTTTTTTGCGGGGCGGGTGGCTTCTGTCGTTGGTCCGCAAGATGCCCGCACCCAGGGCCAGCCAAGGTAAGATGGGCCGTCCGGGGGAGCGGGCGCTTGCTATTGTGCCCGGTCAGCTTGCCCCGCGCGCCCCAGTGCAGCATTCGCGCGTCGAGACGCAACGGCGCGCTCGATGGTTGGGTGTCTGATTGCAGCGACAAGCGCTGGTTTTTGTTAGGGACGTCTCGGGGCATCGCGGTGCATGCGCTGCTCCGTGCCGCCCATATGCGGTGGCGCCTGTCCCAGTCGATAAAGTGTTGCATTTCCTCGCTATCCTGGCAACCAATGCGTCTGGGCCTGCCCTGAGGAACGACGTTGCAATGTCGCGCCCCCAGGGGGCCGCAGCGGCCTCGTCGGGGGCGGCTCTGGAGGGCATGATATGTGCTCGAGAGCGTTTTGGGCCTGCCGCCACCTCGGCTAGGTACGGGGACCTGCCTGAAACCACCGAAATATACCCGGACCTAGCTGGGGTGGAGCTGCGGCACCCCGGCCTAGGTATGGGTATGTCTTTTTGGTTCTCATGGGGCAACCGCACCTAGCTGGGGTGATCCGCAGACGGCCGTCCAACGGCGGCGGCCTCTGGCGACCTCGCCCAGGGCACAGATTCGCGATGTCTCTGCATCGAGCAATTCGCGATAGGGCGGATGTCGCGCAATTTCGTTCGCACCAGAGTTGTTCGCATGCGCCCCCGAGTGCGCGTTGACTCCTCAACGCCCGGATGTGTGTCTGGGGGCGCGCCGCCGCAGTTTCGCGCTCGAGATTCCGAGAACCTAGGCCCAGGAAGCCAAGGGGCTGGCGGTGTGAGGCGCGGCGGGGGCGCGGTGGGGGCGTGGCGGGGGGCGCGGTGGGGGGCGCGGTGGCGGCGTGGTGGGGGGCGTGGTGGGGGGCGCGGTGGGGGGCGCGGTGAGGGGGCGTCGGCGAGGTCTTTGCAGGGTGAGTGGCCCTTGATAGCCGAGGCCCAGGAAGCCAGGGGGCTGGAGGCGGCAGGCGCGGCGGGGTCGCGGCGGGAGGCGTGGTGGGGGTTTCTGGCGTTTTGGTTTTGTTGTCGCAGGGTGGGTGGCTCTTGAGAACTTAGCCCCTGCGGGGCCCAGTTCGATCTCGGAGCGCTAGCGCGATTCCTTGGATTGTAGCGGAGCGTGGCCGAGGACGGACCCTGTTCCCTTGTCCGGCACCGCGGCGATGGAGGCCCTCGCAGAGCGCGCGCGGCCCGCGGAGGGCGAGGCTCCGCGACGCCGCGAGGTGCTCGCAGAGAACGAGAACCTGAGGCTCAGGCTGGACGCAGCTGAGCAGCGGCTGGCCATGGGCGAGCAGCGAGCAGGAGATCGCGGCCTTGGCGCAGCAGCAGCAGCAGGTCTCGGCGAATGCCAGATGGTCGACGCGAGGCTGCTGAACAAGCCGCGCACGTTCACGGGCCTGCGCTCAGAGTGGAAGACGCGGTCGCTCGACTTCGAGGCCTACGTGTTTGCGGCCCACCCCCGACTGGGGGATCTAGTCAACCAGGCATCGAGGACAGCCGACGTACTGACTGCGCAGAGTGAGATGGACGCTGCGCTGAACACTCGGTTGTACTACATTCTGGTCTCGGTGACCTCAGATGTGGCCAGGGTCGAGGTCAGAAAGGCTTCGCGAGGCGACGGGCCCTCGGCATGGTGGCACCTGCTGAGGGAGTTCGCGCCGAAGGAGGCGAACCGCATCGCGGCCATGCTGGGCCGCATCAGTCGGTGCGAGTTCGCCGGCCCCGCGATTGCGAACGTGGCGGGGTTTGAGCAGCCGGCGCGGGAGTGCACTTACCAGAGTGGCGACGTGGCCTCCGACAACATGAAGCGCATATTGTGATCATGTCGGGCATCAAGAACGAGAAGTTGACAGACCACCTCGGCCTGAATGCGTCGCACTCAGAGGAACGCGCGAGGAGAAGCAGGAACTGAAGACGATCTGCTCAGCACAGCGACGATGGGCAGCGACGGACGCTGGTGGCGACGGAGTGGTTCCCGCGCAGGTCGACGCGATTGGCAGGAGCAAAGGGGGCCGCAGAGGCAAAGGCAATGGGCAAGGACAGCAAAGGCAAGCCCAGGGGCGACTCCACGGGCAAGAAGGGCGACTCGAAGGGCAGGGGCCGAGGGACACGCAACTGCCACTACTGTGGGAAGGTAGGCCATCTCGCGGCGGACTGCCGCGCGAAGAAGGCCGATGAGGAGTGTTTCAGGAAGGTTGCCGCGCTGACGGAGTGCCCCCATGGACAGTCTTCGGCCGCTAATGCGGCTTCAGCTCTGCAGGGCAGCGGCGCTGGCTCGCAGGCCAGTCTGGCCCCCGCCGTAGATGTCTCGCACGTGGCGGCGGTACTGGCGCAATTGCAGCTGCTGCAGCAGCGGGGCTTGGCTTCTACGAGCCCAACCGTCCACGTCGCGAACATCAGCGTGACCGACCGTACCGACATCCCAACGCCCGGGGTTTACCATTGGCAGTTCGGCATGCTCTACGACAGGACGCAGTGTGACGCGCTGCCAGTGACGGTCGGCGGCGCGGTGGAGTTCGACTGGGCGCTCTTCGACACGGGCTCAGGATGCACCACCTGCCCCGCAGGAGCTCGCGGACGCGACCGCGATGCTGCGCCCAAGATGCTGCCTCTTTATGAGTTGGCGACGGGCGACGAGGTCAAATCCATGGGCGCGAGGATCGTCGCGGCCGAGAGCGACGGGGTACCTCTGCAGATCGAGTTCCAGGTGGCGAGCGTGCAGCGCGCCATCGTGGGCGCGGCGCGGACACTTTTTGCCGAGGGCGGCCACTTCCAGATCCTCGGCAATGAGCCCTACATGCTGCTGACGGATGGCGGCAAGATCAGGTTGTGCAGGAGCGGGAAGACGTTCTGGCTCAGTATCAGGAGGCCTGCCGAGAACGTTGCGGGGCCTATCCTCGCCAACCCAATCGAGCCGAACATTGAGGCGCGATCCGTACCTCACGAGGCACGTGCCGACGAAGAAGGTGCATTACCTGGAGCAGAAACCGCAGCACCATGCCGATACCAGTGCCACTGGCACCGCTTGCTGCTGGGGGCGCCCAGGATCAACCTGACCAAGAGGGAGATCAGCGTGAAGGAGTGCGACGACAACGCGAAGGCGGAGCGCTACTACGAGTTTCTGGAGAGGCAGCAGCGGCCGCGATGAGAGGGATCCCAGCGATGCCAGACCAATCAATCCAAGATCAGCATCGGCTCACTCACTGGCCCTTCCGCACCTGGCGCCTACTCTGCATCGTGGGCCGCGCCCAGGAAGACCCGCGCAAGCGCTTGGCTGGCCCCGGCCGCCTGATCCAGCTTGTCCGCATCGACTCCGCTTTTTTGGGGGGGCGTCGAGGGCGACCCGCTCACAGTGCTGAACATTCTGGAGTTCCAGTCGGGAGCGATCGAGAGCGCGCAGGTGACAACAAAGGGGCCTGCAGAATGCGCCGTGGCAGTGACGACAGCGGCGATGCGCACGTGGCGCCTCGGCGTCGATGGCGAGCCCGCCATCCAGGCGCTAGTCCGAGCCGCGCAGCCGGCTCGAGACGAGGAGACCGTTCCCCACAGTGGGCCCAGGCGAGACCCCAAGAGCAAGGGAGCAATCGAGAACGCCAACAAGATGGTCGAGGGCATGTTCCGCACTGGGGGCATCGATCGAGTCTCGGTACAGCACCGAGATCACGCTGAACCGCTGGATCATGGGCTGGATGATTCGACACTCGGGCTGGATCCTGTCGCGGTGCCCAGTCAAGGAGGATGGCCGCACCCCCTATCAGCACTTGAAGGGTCGCTCCTACGGAGGAGCTGTCTGCGATAACGGCGAGACGGTGATGTACAAGATCCAGGGCATATCCCACCACAAGGCTGGGATCCGGTGGGGCAAAGCCATTTGGGTCGGGAAGGCCAACCGCACGGACGAGCACCTCTTGGCGACCGCTGCTGGCAGAAAGACGGCGAGGGCCATCAGTGGGCGCGTGGGGGGCCAGCGCTGGTCCAAGAGTTTGTTCAACATGGTCGAGCGCGCGCCGTGGACAGTCGCGCGGGACCAGAAGCAGCACCGCTGCCACCGCGCCGTCGCTACATCACGAGTGCGATCATTGGTCGAGCGGGGCCTGCACCTGGCTGTGACGGCTGCCGCGGACTCGGCCATCCACTCACTGAAATCCTGCCGACAGCGCATCGAAGGCCTGATGAAGGCCGAGGAGGAGAAGGAGAAGCAAGAGGCAGCAGTTCGAGCGGCCGCGTCCGCAGCTGCTGCCGCACCCCCAGGAGGAAACAACATGCCCAACGACGGCCTGGTGCCGCAGGACCTGAACCAATACCGCCTCCAGCTGGAGCACAGGGCCTACAACCTGCTACAGGGGCCGACCAAGGAGCACCGTCGGACCCCATGCAGCAGGACGCCGTGGAGCTGCTGCAGCTGGACGGCATTGAGCTCGGCATGATCGACATGGATTCCAACGTCGCCTTGACGGAGGCGAAGCGGGGGCCGACGCAGAAGGTTATCGCAGGCTTGTGCGTGGACATGCCGACTGCAGTTCTCGCGCTGACATGCGACGCCATCCCCCGCGACAACGCGACGGACATCAGCAAGCAAGGCCTCTACGGCCGCGAGGAGAATTACCATGATATGTCTTCGGGGCGAGATCAGGGCAGAGGCTGGATCCCGCCTTGGTGAAGCGAGGCAGGGGGAAGGAGCACAGGCAGATGGAGGAGTTTCAGGTCTTCGGTAGAGTGCCCAAGCATCTGGCGAAGGGCGAGCGCGTCCGAGGGAAGTGGATCCACGCCGACGAGGGCGGCAAGTTGTCGGCTAGATCGCGTTTCGTGGCCATGCAGTTCGCCTGGGACGTGCGCGAAGGCACCTTTGCAGGCGCTCCACTTTTGGCAGCATTCAGGCCAGTGGCCCCCGTCGCCTCAAGCCTCTACTCCACGGGGGTCGGCTGCGAAGGCATGATCGCGCTCTACGGCGGGCCGGTGGCTTTCATTCACGCGCGCAGTGATGCGGACATCCATGCGGCCTCACCTCGCGGAGAGGAACCAGAAGGCATCGTTTACCAGTTGACGCGAGGTCTCTACGGCACGAGACTCGCATCGTTCCTGTTCCAGATCTTGATCATGGAGGCCACGGGTAAGGGCGTATTCGTGCGCGTCAAGGTGACGGTGCAGGTCTACGACCGCAAGGGGAGGCTGTTGATGGTGATCGTGCATGGGGGTGACTTCCAGGCTGGAGGGAGGAAGGGATCTCTGGACTAGCTCGACGAAAGGTCAAGGTGATGCCGAGGGTAGGCAGCCCTAGGCAAGGAGGAGTCGAGTCAGGGAGCTTCCTCAAGCGGACGGTGACGGCTTGCCCCGAAGGGTTTGGCATCCAGCACGACCGCAAGCACGCGAAGATTCCGGTCAGCACCATGCTCAGCAGGAAGGTCGGTGAGAGCAGCAGCACGAAGCGGGCGATCACCCTTTCCTCCAAGACCACTGGGAAGAATTGCAGGGAGTCATCGGGCGAGCTCAGCACGGAGCACGCGACCACCTACCGCAGCGTAGCACCCACTGCTTTGCACGTGGCTCACGACCGATTCGACATCCAGCAAGCCGTGGGATACCTCATGAGGGGCATGGTTGGGCCCACCTGGCACCACTGGCTATTGCCACAGCGGCTGGCGAGCTACCTGGAGCAGCGCCCGCAGTTCGAGCTCTTTTTCCGAGTTCCAAAGGATGCCCAAGCTGACCGCGGCGGAAGTCGACAGCGATTGGGCGTCCGAGCCTGGTCGGAGGTCCGTGGACGGGGGGGTCCTGTTCATCGGTTCGCACATGATCGACGGCTGGAGTGGCCGGCAATCGCGCGCTGAGCAGCGTGGAGGCGGGTTTCACAGGGATCGCGAACGGCTCGGCGAGGCACCTGGTTGGGGCACGCGATGCTTGAGATGGGGCTTCCAAGGGCATCGCATCACGCTTGGGAAGTGGAAGCGCGCGCCACCTAGAGACGAAATACCCCTGGGTGCAGGAGAGAGCCAGGGGCACGATCTCGATGGGCAAGTTCCACGCGGACACGAACAGGGCCGCTATGCAGACCAAGCCGCTCGAGTGGCCGAGATTCCTGAAGTTGCTGGCGACGCTTCTACTCCAGGCGCCGCCCTCAGGGCGCCCGCATGTGTTCGGAGTGATGTTGGTGGCAACAATACTTGGCGGAGTTCAAGGAATGGAGATGGCCCCAGCGAGCCAGGCGGCGATGGTGATGAGCAGCCCGACCGCGATGTAGCAGGCTTGGACGACGGCCATCACGGTGATGTTCGGATCGGCGCTGGCGATCGCGATCCTTTCCGCGTGGATAGGATACCGCGCGCACAAGGCTCGAATGGTGTTCCTGAAGGGTCTCTGGGAGTTGGCGAGAGATCACGACGATCAGATCGCCCAGGCGGAGGCCCCACCTGGATGGGGAGCATCTGGCGATCGTGGAGAGCGGCATCAGCAGACACACGCAGACGACTCCGATCAAGCACTACTGGACGTGGAGTACGACGGAGCTGCGCGAGGAGCGCCTGCGCTTGGGCAGCTATCGAGGACAGCTCAAGTCGCAGATAATCAAAGACCTGCTGAACGAAGCAGACCGCCGGTGAACCTTGCTTGTGACGCAGCAGCACCGCTCTACATACGCTCGACGCGCCGCGTTGGAGCGCGCGTCGTCTGTTTGAAGAGGACCCTCCTCGCCAGTAGCTCGAGGGCGCGAGGAGATGAAGCCCAGCGTTGAGGCGCTGGCCCTCAGAGGATGAGCTAAATAGGCCCGCGGGCACAAGTGCCAGATCTTGTTTGTGCTAGAGTTTCTCAGGGCGGCTTCTGTTCAGTACGATGAGCCCCAGGCCCTGTGCCGTATGTTACGAGTGCGTTTCTTGGAAAATGATTCGGGAAGTGTATCGGGCTTCGCACGGGTTTATGTTTGATCGTTTGATGCATCCGCAACCGTTGGTGCTCTAGCGCCCTGAGGTGAAAAGATCATCGAGGATGTAGGTCCTGCGGGGCCCATCTCGATCCCGGAACGCTAGCGAGATTCCGCGGGAATTAGCCGAGGTCGGGGGCCAGACCCCCCCCCTCCTGCCGCCCAGTGTCGAAACGCCGAGTGAGAAAACGTGCGCCTGCTCCTTCAGTAGCTCTCTCTCTCTCTCTTTTTTTTTTTTTTTTCTCTCTCTCTCTCTCTCTCTCTCTCTCTCTTCCCCTCCATTATTTGTACTCCTCCTGCTTCTCCTCGTCTCTTCACCTCTTTTGCCTGGCAGGCTCCATGCTCGCGATTTGGAGGCAATCCAATATTATCTGTCCAATCTAAGGACTGCCGCCGAGGGTCCCGTGCGATGAGCTGCGGATTCGTTCCTGGGCTGTCCAGGGGTTTCTAGATTGTCTCGAATTTCGAGGCCGTTGTGGAGGCCTGTTGGGTCACCTCGAGGCCCTCTTGGGCCGTGGTGGGGTCATTTTGGAGGCCTCCTAGTCCGTCTTGAGCCTCCTCCTCCGCGAACAGAAATTATAGCCAGAGTGCAGTATCCCCAAACAGGGTGTTTACACCCAGCGCGGTTTCCAATGTCGATTGCGTACCCGTCCAGTGCGGGCTGGCATGGCATGTTAGAACATGCCTCCTCCTCCTCCTCCTCCTCCTCCTCCTCCTCCTCCTCCTTTTCACCCCGAACAGCATCTCGGAGCCCAGAGGTGCGAGGATGTCTCCAGCGTAACGGGCTGGACCACCTCGCGCGCGGCATCTAGAACCCCAGAGTTGCGACGATGTCTCGGGCGAAACGTGCTGCGAGGAAGTATCAGGCGAAACAGGCCGGACCACCTCGAGCGCGGCGTCTCAGAGTTCCGAGTTGCAGGGGCCTCCTGGGGCATCCTGGCGACAGCACGGGCGTCAGCACGGAGCCTGGAAGAAGAAGAAGTGATCTGCTTCTTTACGCGATGTAAGCCCGTCCAGCTCGGTTTCAGACTCTGCCCATTTTGATGGCGTGGCTGGCCCATTTGAAGCATGCGCCACCACAATTTGATTTGTCAAATTGGCGCGCGCGAGTTTCTCTGCGAATATCCCGCGAATCCAGGCGTAGCTGGAGTGAGGGATTGTGTGCATAGTTTTCCGAAGAGTTCTGTGTTCTGCGGCTTGGGTCCGCTTGATCGTAGTGGGCTCTGGAGTTGCCGTCGTGTGAAGGCCTCCTGGCAGTTCCTGACTCGGTGTCCTCTCATCCTGTGGCCTCCTGGACCCCACCTGGGGCTTCCTGAAGCCTCTTGGGGCTCCCAGGGGGGGATATCTAACATGTGGCCGTCGGGGCCCCCCAAAATGGCGGGGGGGGGGGCCACAAGAGCAGGAAAAATCAACGAATCGACACTGGGTGTGTATTAACTTGACACGTTCTGATAAGGGGCCTCCTGGGGCCTCCTGGGAGCCTCCTGGGAATCTCCTGGGGACCCTGGGGCCTGTCCTGGGCGTCCTGCGGCCTCCTGAAGCTCTCTGGGGCATCCTGTGGCTCCCAGGGTCCCAGGGGGGATATGTAACATGTAACATGTGGTCTTCTGGGCCCCCAGGCTGGACCACCTCTTGGGCGGCATCTGGGAGCTCAGAGTTGCGAGAATGTCTTGTACGAAACGGGCCGGACCACCTTGCGCACGGCATCTCAGAGCTCAGAGTTGCGAGGATGTCTCAGGCGAAACGGGCCGGACCACCCCGCGCAGGGCATCTCAGAGCTCATAGCTGCGAGGATGTCTCAGTAAAACAGGGCTAGGATCGCGATATATCGCTCCAGAGCGTTCCGGAGCGCTCTCAGAGCGTTCCAGAACGCTCTGGAGCGGCCGCGGCGCCCAATACATCCTCCAAACCCGCCGATTCTCAGAGATTTCCAGTTACCCCGATCCGATTTTGTCCCGATCTTTGCGTCATTTTACTAAAGCGAAACGGGCTGGACCACGTCGCGCGCGGCATCTCCGAGGTCAGCGTTGCGAGGATGTCTCAGGCGAAATGGGCTGGACCACCTCTTGCGCGGCAGCTCAGAGTCCAGAGTTTCGAAAATGTCTCAGGCGAAACGGGCCAGACCACCCCGCGCGCGACATCTCAGAGCTCAGAGTTTCGAGGGCGTCTCAGACGAAACGGGCCGGACCACCTCTCGCGCGACATCTCGGAAAGCAAAAGCGCGAGGATGTCTCAAGTGAAACTGGCCGGACCCCCTTTTGGGCGGCATCTCGGGGCCCAGAGTTGCGAGGATGTCTCAGGCGAGACGGGCCGGACCACCTCGCGCAGGGCATCACTGAGCCCAGAGTTGCGAGGATGTCTCCAGCGTAACAGGCTGGACCACCTCGCGCGCGGCATCTCGGACCCTAGAGTTGCGACGATGTCTCGGGCGAAGCGTGCTGCGAGGAAGTCTCAGGCGAAACGGACCACCTCGAGCGCGGCGTCTCAGAGTTCCAAGTTGCGGGGGTCTCCTGGGCCTCCTGGGGTCTCCTGGGGACCTCCTGGGGCTTCCTCCTGGGCCTCCTGTGGCCTCCTGGACCCCGCCTGGGGCTTCCTGAAGCCTTTTGGGGCTCCCAGGGGGGGATATCTAACATGTGGCCGTCGGGGCCCCCCCAAATGGGGGGGGGGGGGGCCACAAGAGCAGGAAAAATCAACGAATCGACACTGGGTGTGTATTAACTTGACACGTTCTGAAAAGGGGCCTCCTGGGAGCCTCCTGGGAATCTCCTGGGGACTCCTGGTGCCTTCCCAGGGTCCCAGAGGGGGATATCTCACATGTGGTCTTCTGGGCCCCCAGGCTGGACCACCTCTTGCGCGGCATCTGGGAGCTCAGAGTTGCGAAAACTGGCCGGACCACCTTGCGCACGGCATCTCAGAGCTCAGAGTTGCGAGGATGTCTCAGGCGAGACGGGCCGCACCACCTCGCGCAGGGCATCTCGGAGCCCAGAGTTGCAAGGATGTCTCAGGCGAAATGGGCCGGACCACCTCGCGCGCGGCATCTAGGACCCCAGAGTTGCGAGGATGTCTCGGGCGAAGCGTGCTGCGAGGAAGTCTCAGGCGAAACGGGCCCGACCACCTCGAGCGCGGCGTCTCAGAGTTCCGAATTGCGGGGGCCTCCTGGGACCTCCTAGAGCCTCCTGGGGACATCCTGGGGCTCCCTCCTGGGCCTCCTGTGGCCTCCTGGACCCCACCTGGGGCTTCCTGAAGCCTATTGGGGCTCCCAGGGGGGGATATCTAACATGTGGCCGCCGGGGCCCCCCCAAATGGGGGGGGGGGGGCACAAGAGCAGGAAAAATCAACGAATCGACACTGGGTGTGTATTAACTTGACCCGTCTGATAAGAGGCCTCCTGGGGCCTCCTGGGAGCCTCCTGGGAATCTCCTGGGGACCCCTGGGGCCTGTCCTGGGCGTCCTGCGGCCTCCTGAAGCTCTCTGAGGCCTCCTGGGGCTCCCAGGGTCCCAGAGGGGAATATCTAACATGTGGTCTTCTAGGCCCCCAGGCTGGACCACCTCTTGCGCGGCATTTGGGAGCTCAGAGTTGCGAGGATGTCTCAGGCGAAACGGGCCAGACCACCTCTCGCACGGCATCTCGGGGCTCAAAGTTTTGAGGATGTCTCAAGCGAAACGGGCCGAACCACCTCGCAAGCGTCATCTCGGAGCCCGGAGTTGCGAGGATGTCTCAAGCGAAACGGGCCAGACCACCTCTTGCGCTGCACCTCGGGGCTCAGAGTTGCGAGGATGTCTCAGGCGAAATGGGCCGGACCACCTTGCGAGCGGCATCTCGAGGCTCAGAGTTGCGAGGATGTCTCAGGCGAAACGGGCCGGTCCACCTCTTGCGCTGCACCTCGGGGCCCAGAGTTGCAAAGATGTCTCGGGCCTCTTGCGCTGCATCTCGGAGCCTAGAGTTGCGAGGATGTCTCAGGCGAAATGGGCCGGACCACCTCTTGCGCTGCACCTTGGAGCCCAGAGTTGCGAGAACGGGCCGGACCACCTCGCGCAGGGCATCTCGGAGCCCAGAGTTGCGAGGATGTCTCAGGCGAAACGGGCCAGACCACCTCTCGCACGGCATCTCGGGGCTCAAAGTTTTGAGGATGTCTCAAGCGAAACGGGCCGAACCACCTCGCAAGCTTCATCTCGGAGCCCGGAGTTGCGAGGATGTCTCAAGCGAAACGGGCCGGACCACCTCTTGCGCTGCACCTCAGGGCCCAGAGTTTCGAGAATGTCTCAAGCGAAACGGCCTGGACCACCTCTCGCGCGGCGTCCCGGAGCGCACTTGTTCGAGGATGTCTCAGGCGAAACGGCCAATCCCGGCCAACTCAGAAACGAGAGTTGTGAGGATGTCTCAAGCGAAACGGCCAGGACCATCAGATTTTTGTGAGGATGTCGCTGCTCCCCTTTCCCTCGGCTGGAGTTTGCTTTTATCACAACAGCACCCCGTTCAGCAAGCTGTTTGAGAAAAACGAAAAGCGCGTTGATGCGGAAATGCTTCGACGACTGAACGATGTTGCAAAGGCCCTACGGCCGGCTCCGCCAACCTTGGAAAGACTGTCAAGGAGGAGAGGGGGGAGGAGGAGGAGGAGGAGGAGGAGGAGGAGGAGGAGGAGGAGGAGGAGGGAGGAGGAGGAGGAGGAGGAGGAGGGAGGAGGAGGAGGGAGGAGGAGGAGGAGGAGGAGGAGGAGGGAGGAGGGAGGAGGAGGAGGAGGAGGAGGAGGAGGGAGAGGAGGAGGAGAGGAGGAGGAGGAGGAGGGAGGAGGAGGAGGAGGAGGAGGAGAGGAGGAGGAGGAGGAGAGGAGGAGGAGGAGGAGGAGGGAGGAGGAGGAGGAGGAGGAGGAGAGGAGGAGGAGGAGGAGGAGGACGACGACGACGACGATGAGGAACCGGAGTAGGAAGAAGAGCTGGAGGGCGAGGAGGAGGAGGAGGAGGATGCGGAGGAGGAGGATGACGAGGAGGATGAAGAGAATGAAGAAAAGGAGGAGGACGGTGGGTGCAGTGCCGTCCGGTTTCGCTCGTGATCTTCGGAGGTTTTCGTTTGATTCGGGCTCCCCCTCCTCCGTCTCCTTTTTCTCCATTTTCTAGTCCTCGTTCTCATTATGCTGGTCCTCCTCCTCCTCCTCCTCGTCGTCCTCCTCCTCCTCCTCATCGGTTCGTGGGCCATTCTTCGTCGAGTTTCGTCGATTCTCGATATATTGCAGGTTTCTCTCCGCTTTAGGCCTCCAGGATCTGGTTCAGGGAGCCGTTATGGCGGGCTGTTGGGCCGTCTTGGAGGCCTCCTTGAGCAGTCTTGGGGCCCTCTTTGGCCGTTGCGGGGCCATCTTGGAGACCTCTTGGGCCGTCTTGGGGCAATCCTGAGGGCCTTTTGGGCCGTCTTGGTGCGTCGGGAAGCCGAAAAGGCCAGAACGGCCAAATCCTTCAAACAACTAAGCGAATCTATGATTTGTGCCTCTTGAGGCACTTCTGGGAGTGCTCCTGGAGGCCTCTCGGGCCGTCTTGGAGGCCTCTTCGGCCGTCTCGGGGGCCTCTTGGGAGTCTCGGAGCGATCTTTCAGGCCTCTCTTGGATTCTCATGGGCCTGAATTGCCGACAGAGGACCACATTTCTTCGAAGGCGACCCGAAAACGGAAGGGATCAGTTGCATTCTGACCCAGGACCCCCCCCCCGGGGACCCCTTCCCAGGACCTCCTCCCAGGACCCCCCCCCCGCCCCCGGGCGGGGCAGGGATCAAAGTGAGAGGGGCTTCACTTCGACTCGAGCAGGACTTCGATTAGGGCCTGGCTCGATTCGCCTCGGGGTGAAAAAAATGGTCTTGGGAGGGTCTCCGAGGATGGAACGTTCGAATCGAAGGAACGCTCGTCTCCCAGGGTCACTCCAGGATGAAGTCGGGCCTGTCCCCCTACAGGAGGGATGTTCAGACACAGTCAAAACATAATGCGGGGACGATGTTTTGACAATGTTGGAGCATTTTTGAGGTTTTGTAATTCAAGAAAAACTGTTTTACACATTTTTCGCCCAACATCCCCCTGTATGGGGGACACGCCCGATCATTCCAGGACGACGGGCCCCGAATTTCCCCTCGCACACGCCGACAGGGTCGGCGGACTCAGTGCTTCGGGCATCTTCGGGCCTGGCTGGAGATTGTCCTCGAGGCCTCGTAGACTTCTGACGTTCCAACCGACCTTCGCCTTGATCACCAGAAGGAATCTCGAGCGCCAGAAAAGTACCAAAACTCGAGGGTTTTCACGTGTCTTGCCCTGGGAGGCGCTCGTCCGGCACTGTTTCGAAATTGTTTCAGCACTCGTTCGACATTTTTCTGGGTGCTCAAAATGATTTCTGGCATGTGGTCCTGAAGTACGATGGCCGATGGGAGTAACATAATTGTAGACCGTCTTCAGAGTATCTTGGACAGTCTTTCAGGCCATCTTGGGCCGTCTTGGGGCATCGTCGAAACGTCTTGGAGGCCATCGTGGGCCACATGATGGGCGAGGAGCGGAGAACAGCGGCTGCTCTGGGCCTCGTTCGTCGAGCGGCAAGCTTCTGGATTGTGGTGCAATGCCACACTTTTTGCCCTTCGACCTTTACCTGAGCCGATACCGTGATGCCACGGCGTGTGTGAGCAGAGTCACCGCGTTGTCGTTGCAGGTTTGTGCCAGGCTTCAAGGATATAGATATGCCTGGCAAGCTTCACCTTGCTGGTGCTACGGCGTGTGCGAACAGAGTCACCGCGTTGTCGCAGCATGTATCAGCCAGACTTCAAGGATATCGATGACTCTGGCAGGCTTCATCTGGCTGCTGCCAGGCCGTGTGTGAGCAGAGTCACCGCGCTGTCGCAGCAAATTTGAACCAGGCTTCGACCCGAGTAAAATCGAGCGGTATTTGGTGCTCTGGCGCCGCCTGGACCGCAAAAAGGAGACCCACCTTCTGCAGGCCCACGGTAACCTGGGGCTCCCCTTCACATTACTTTGAGTTTGATGTTCCGCTGGTCGCTGTGAGCGTCGCTCCATTTTCTATCCAAATTATTTGAAGTCCAGCTGCATGCGGAGAAGCTTCGCTCCATTTTATATTTCCCTTTTAGCTTGAGCTTGAACTTCCGCTCAACGCGCGGAAGCTTCGCTCCATTTCCATAATTTGTGGGAATGCCGAGCGATCTCATGATCGTTCTCACTGAATCGACTTCACCATCGAACTGACGGTCGGCTTTACAATCGTCCTCATTTTCGATCCCACTTTCGATCTCCGTATCGATCGTACAATCCTTCTCGATGTCCATCTCAGTAGTTTTCAAACCATCCACTGATTGGGCTTTTTTCTGGTGTAATTTCATTACAAAACCAGAACTGAACTGTACTTATTTAATCGCTTCGCTCATTCCGCCGGCCCTGGAGCCCTCTTTAGGGCCTCTTGGGGGCCTCTTGGGGACCTCTTGGGAGTCTTTTTGGGGCTCCTTGGCGGCGTCTTGGGGGCCCCCAGGGCCTCTTGGGAGGCTTTTGGTGGCCTGATGGGGCGGGAGGGTGGGTAGTCGATTGCGGCTCCCCCGGCCTGGTTCTTGGCAGCTGCAGCCCGCACCCCCTCGCGCTGACCGGCCCGCTTAGGTGCTGCTTAGGCCGCCGGCCCGTCGGCGTTCGGCAATTAGGCTCGCGCGTGCCCGCTCGACCCTACTCGCCGTCGGTGCTCTCGCCTGCGGTCGCGACAAAAAAATATCCCTACCAGCCCATCCAGAAACGATGTCCAGGCGAGTTGAGGTGATCAGGGAACTGCGGCAGCAAAGAGGGGGACGGCCGAACCGTGCAAAAAGGTGTGAGGAGGAGAAGGGGTGCAACCTCGGTCCGCACACCGCCCGCTCTGTAAGCCGAGGTCGCTCGCAATTTCGGCGTGGCTTCCAGCCCCGATTGCTCCACGGACCTTCCACGCCCCCCGGTCCGTCGGCGAGCGTGTCCTCTCCTTCTCCCGGGGCATCCTGGTCTGGGCCTTCCCTGGCAGGCCCGCAGGTCCAAACCTCCGCATTCTGGAGCCGTTCCAAGGTTGTGGCACAGGTTCCCCCTTTTGGGGCTCTTGACCAAGTTCCGATGCAATCTCGGCTTGTAAACCACTCGCTTTGTAAGGCGAGGTTGCTATCAGTTTCGTCCTGGTGTGCAGTCCCGATTCTTCCATGGTCCCCCCTGGTCTGTGGGTCCAGTCGGCGCGGCGACCTTGTGGACGACGCTCGAATAACGAAATGAACCAGCGCTGATACCCAGTAAGTGGCAACCTCGTGGGTGTCCGCGCTTCTCCCTCGGGCAGGCCTCCGTGGCCGTTTCGGCTCGAGGTCTTCGGCGATCCGCTCGCTCCCTGGTGTTGCTGTCGTGCCTGCGTTCTGGACGCTTGAAATGGGTGCGGAAAGAATGGGTACAATGCCCAACAGCAGTTCCTGTTTATTTTGAACCGGATTCGCTGTCCACGCCGCCGCGGCGTGTGTCCATTCGAGACAGGGCCGCCTGCCCAACAGCGGCCGTTGTTGGTTTGGGACAACATTTGTTGTTGGGCATTGTACCCTTTTTTCCGTATCCATTTCGGGCGTCCAAATTCGTGGCGGAGGGGTCTCCCCGAAACCCGCGGCGGTCGCCGCCGAAAGGTGTGCCCACGAGACCGCGCCGCTGGTGGCCTCCAGCCAACGTCACACCTTCCTCTCTTCCGAGGCGCTTGTCAGCCCCTCGTGCCGCGTGAGCGCCAACGCTGCGGCGGGCTCTACGGGTGGAACTGCGACAAGGTCGCTGCCCTTTGGCGCGCCCGGGCCGCGCTGCTCGGCATCGTCTCCCGCGGCGTCGTCTCGGTCAAGAGCGGCTACGGGGAGCAGCGCGAGAGGGAATCAATGTGTTTGAAGAAATACAAGAAATGAAACAAAGAGAGAACAAAACCAAAAATGATCCTGGACCTCCGGGGACGATCGGTGGCGAGTTTCTACAAAAGGAATCAATGTGTAAGCCGCCACAAAGGGAATCACTTTGGAATCCGCAACAAAGGAAATCAATGTGTAATGCGCCACAGGAGGAGCCAATGTGTAATCCGCCACACACAATGAATCAACCTCTAGTCCGCCACAAACGACATCAATGTGCAATCTGCCACAAGAAGAACTAACGCGTAATCCGCAACAAGGGGGAATCAATATGTATCTTATCTCTATGCGAAAATGATCCTGGACCTCCAGGGATGGTCGGCGGTGAGTCTCTGAAGTCCAAGATCATGTTTTTCTCCTTCGGTGGAGGGTGAAGCAGGGAACGGTGGAGGGACGGCAAGCGACTTGCACAGTCAGGTGAGCGTCGGGCCAAATAGTTGTTAACATATTTGTATTCTCACGCATGTCTGCACTGAACTACATACTTCCCTTGCCCCTTTCACCCACTGTCGGTGCGCGGGTTAGGCCACCAACGGTGATTGGAGGGGCAGGGAACTGAACAGTTAGCTGAGCGCCGCTAAAAGCAGCTATTGCAATACAAGCCCAAACCATATTGTATTAACCTGTGTAAGTATGCAAGGCGCTATGTCCCATTCACCCACTGCCCGTGCAAATCAGGCGAGAAACAGAGGAAGGAGGGGGCGAGGCAGTCGAATAGTCCGCCGAGCGCTGCCCAAATTAATCATGTCGATGTACATCCAAACGAACATTCAAAGTGTTGCGAGCCAGTATTCGATTCATTAGTTAATAACTTACGTGTTTCGCTAACTCATGCACCCGCTGTCTCTGCGCGGGCAAGGCAAAGAACAGTGAAGATGGGGCGAGGGAGTTGGATAATCAGCTGAAGATTGCTCCCAAAAGTTATTCACGGAAAAACTTAGTCGCGGGCGCATATTAAAATCTGCCGGCCCCGGAGGCGTGTGAGACTCAACTTCAGGACTTCTCACCTGTCCACGACTCCGCGATTCCCGACTCGGTACTCCTTTTCTGCCACGTAATCTGTTCTTCCCCCCGCTCGAAGCCACCCGCGCCCCCAACCACGTCTGACATCCCCCCCTCCCCGGCCAACGCCACCAAGACCACCGTCGCCGCGCCCCGCTGCCCTCCCCCCCCGCGCGTCTGACATCCCCAGTTTTCTGCACCTTCTCTGCGCGTTGTTATCGGGGCCCCCACCGCGCCCCCCCACCGCGTTTGACACCCCCACCCTGCTGGACTCTCTTTCTGAGCTTTTCATGGACCCCCCACCCTACGTAAACTTAGGCCGGCACCCGGCCGGAACCCGCACCGCGCCCCCCCACCACGTCTGACACCCCGACTTTCCTGGACCCTCTGTCTAAGCTTTTCAAACGTCCCACCCTGCGGAAACCTGCGCCGGCACCCGGCCCGCACCGACACCGCGCCCCTGAACCGCGCCTGACCCCCTGGACCCACTTTCTGAACTCTCTAATACGCCCCACGCTACAAAAACCTGCGACGGCACCCGGCCGGCCACCACGCAGCGCTCCCCCCCCGCGTCTCACGCGCCCACCCTCCTTGACCGTCTTTGGATCATTTCAAAGAGCCCCCCCCCTCCCACCCTACAAATACTTGCGCCGGCAACCGGCCGGCACCCGCACCGCGCCTCCCCACCACGTCTGACACCCCCGCCCTTCTGGACCCTTTCTTATGAGCTTTTCACATCCTATAAAAACCTGCGCCGGCACCCGCCCGGCGCCCACGCCGCGCCCCCCCGCCGCGACTGACGCCCCCACCCGCCTGCGCCCTCTTTCGGAGTTTTTCATGGACCCCCCACCTTACAGAAACCTGCGCCGGCACCCGCCCGGCACCCGCGCCGCGCCCCCCACCGCGCCACCTGAGCTTGTCAAGGACCCCCCACCCGGCAAAAACCTGCGCCGGCCGGCGCCCACACCGCGCCCCCCCACCACGTCTGACACCCCCACCCTCCTGGACCTTCTTTTTGATTCTGAGCTTTTCAAAGACCCCCCGCGCTACAATGACCTGCGCCAGCGCCCGCCCTGCACCCGCGCCGCGCCCCCCCACCACGTCTGACGCCTCCACCATCCTGGACCCTCTGCCTGAGCTTTTCAAGCCCCCCCCACCCTGCAAAAAACGGTGCCGGCACCCGCCCGGCATGCAAACCGCGCCCCCCCGCCGCGTCTGACGCCTCCACCCTCCTGGAGCCTCTTTCTAAGCTTCTGAACGACCTCCCACCGACTCCCCGCCCTACAAAAACCTGCGCCGGCGCCCGGCCGGCACCCGCACCGCGCCTCCCCACCGCGTCTGACACCCCCATGACCTTCCTGGACCCTCTTTCTGATTCTGAGCTTTTCAAGGACCCCCCACGCTACAAAGACCTGCGCCAGCACCCGCCCGACGCCCACACCGCGCCCCCCCCCCGCCGCGTCTGACGCCCCCACCCTCCTGGACCCTCCGCCTGAGCTTTTCAAGGACCCCCCCACCCTACAAAAACCTGCGCTGGCACCCGCCCGGCCCGCACGCCGCGCTCCCCCACCACGTCTGACATCTCCACCCTCCCGGAGCCTCTGAAGTTCCGAACGACCCCCCACCCTGCAAAAACCTGCGCCAGCATCCGCCCGGCTCCCACGCCGCGCTTCATCCGCTACGTCTGACACCCCCAATCTCCTCGACCTCTTTGTGAGCTTTTCAAGGGCTCCCTCCATGCAAAAACCTGCGCCATGCCTGGCGCCCCCACCGTCCTGGACGCTCTTTCCAAGCTTTTCAAAGACCTCCCACCCTACACAAACCTGCGCCGGCACCCGCTCGGCACCCACACCGCGCCCCCCCACCGCGTCGACACCCCCACCCTCCTGGACCTTTGAGCTTTTCAAGGGCCCCCCACCCTGCAAAAACTTGCGCCGGCACCCGCCCGGCACCCGCACCGCGCCCCCCCACGAATTCGACGCCCCCACCCTCCTGGACCGCTGAGCTTTTCAAGGGCCCCCCACCCTGCAAAAACCTGCGCCGGCGCCCGCCCGGCACCCGCGCCGCGCCCCCCCACCGCGCTCGACGCCCCCACCCTCCTGGACCCTCTTTCTGAACTTTTCACAGACACCCACCTTGCAAAAACCTTCCCCGGCGCCCGCCCGGCCCGCGCGCCGCGCTCCTCCACCGCGTCTGACACCCGTTGCTCTTCTCGACGCTCTTCCTGATCTTTCCAAGGGCCCCTCGCTATGCAAAAACTTGCGCTGGCACCAGCGCCGCGCCCCCCTTGCCACGTCTGACACCCCCGCCCCCTGGATTCTCTAAGCTTTTCAACGGCCCTCCACCCTGCGCACACCTGCGCCGGCGCCCGGCCGGCACCCGCACCGCGCCCCCCCACCGCGTCTGACACCCCCACTCGCCTATAGACACGCATCCTGAGCTTGTCAAGGACCCCGGTGCACCCTATATAGCACAGAAGCTTGCGCCGGCACCTGGCCGGCACCCACGCCGCGCCCCCCACCGCCTCTGACACCCTCGCCCTCCTGGACCCTGTCTTTAAGATTTTCAAGGAACCCCCGCCCGACAAAAACCTGCGACGGCACCCAGCCGGCACCCGTGCCGCGCCCCCCCGCCACGTCTCACACCCCCACCCTATTGGACCCTCTTTCTGAGATTTTCAAGGACCCCCCACCTTACAATTACGCCACCGAGGAACCCCACATACTCATATTATGGCTGGAGTGATGATAGCTGAAGTGAAGCATGTGAGAATGATGTTGGTGGCCGTTGCCCCGCCGACACCGTTGGTGACGCCACTCAAGAGGAGAGGTGGAAGAGGAGAAGCGCCGCGCCAGCAACGCTTTGCGAGCCCGGTGACCTGGGCGACCGGCGCCCATAGCGGCCGCGGGCGCACCCCGACTGGCGTCGAGAAAGCGCCGTGCTATGCCCTGGACGACCGTCGTGCACAGTGGCCGCGGTAAGGGACCAACCCCTGCGCACCCTCTATGGTGTCGAGAAAGTGCCACGCATGCTATGCTGCCCTGGACGACAGGAGCGCATAGCGGCCGCGGTGAGGGACCACCCCCAGCGCACCCTGTCTGGCGTCGAGAAATTGGCACGCCTGCTATGCCCTGGACGACCGTCGTGCGTAGCGGCCGCGCTCAGGGACCACCTCCTGCGCAGCTCCTTATGGTGTCGAGAAAATGCCAATCCTGCCACATTTTGCAAGACCGAAGCGGATAGGGAAACCGCCCCCAGCGCACGTTCTGAAATGTCGAGAAGTGCCAAGCCTGCCACATTTCGCGAGCCCGAAACGGATAGGGAGACCACCCCCAGCGCACCCCCTGTGGTGTCGAGGAAGTGCAACGCCTGCCACGCTTTGCAAGACCGAAACGGATAGGGAGACCCCCCCCAGCGCAGCCCCTGTGATGTCGAGGACGTGGCACACCTGCCACGCTTTGCAATACCGAAACAGATAGGGAGACCACCCCCTGGCGCACCCCCTGTGGTGTCGAGGAACTGCATGCCGCGCTTTGCGAGCCCGAAACGGATAGGGAGACCACCCCCAGCGCAGCCCTTGTGGTGTCGAGGAACTGCCACGCTTGCCGCGCTTTGCGAGCCCGAAACGGATAGGGAGACCACCCCCAGCGCACCCCCTGCGGTGTCGAGGAAGTGCAACGCCTGCCATGGTTTGCGGGCCCGAAACGGATAGGGAGACCACCCCCAGCGCACCCCCTGTGTTGTCGAGGAAGTGCAACGCATGCCAGGCTTTTCAAGACCGAAACGGATAGGGAGACCACCCCCAGCGCACCCCCTGTGGTGTCGAGGAAGTGGCACGCCTGCCACGCTTTGCGAGCCCAAAACGGATAGGGAGACCACCCCCAGCGCAGCCCCTGCGATGTCGAGGAACTGCCACGCCTGCCGCGCTTTGCAATACCGAAGCGGATAGGGCAACCACCCCCAGCGCACCCCCTTATGGTGTCGAGGAAGTGCCACGACTGCCACGCTTTGCAATACCGAAACGGATAGGGAGACCACCCCCAGCGCACCCCCTGTGTTGTCGAGGAAGTTGCAACGCAAGCAACAATTTGCAAAACCGAAACGGATAGGGAGACCACCCCCAGCGCACCCCCTTGTGGTGTCGAGGAAGTGGCACGCTTGCCACACTTTTCGAAACCGAAGCGGATAGGGAGACCACCCCCAGCGTGCCCCTGTGGCGTCTAGGAAATGGCACACCTGCCACGCTTCGCGAACCCGAGACGGACAGGGAGACCACCCCCAGCGCACCCCCTGTGGTGTCGAGGAAATGCAACGGAACTGCATGCCGCGCTTTGCGAGCCCGAAACGGATAGGGAGACCACCCCCAGCGCAGCCCCTGTGGTGTCGAGGAACTGCCACGCCTGCCGCGCTTTGCGAGCCCGAAACGGACCACCCCCAGCGCACCCCTAGTGTGGAGCCACCGCTGTCGAGGAAGTGCCAAAAGACCGAAACGGATAGGGAGACCACCCCCAGCGCACCCCCTGTGGTGTCGAGGAAGTGGCACGCCTGCCACGCTTTGCGAGCCCAAAACGGATAGGGAGACCACCCCCAGCGCAGCCCCTGCGATGTCGAGGAACTGCCACGCCTGCCGCGCTTTGCAAGACCGAAGCGGATAGGGCAACCACCCCCAGCGCACCCCCTTATGGTGTCGAGGAAGTGCCACGCCTGCCACGCTTTGCAATACCGAAACGGATAGGGAGACCACCCCCAGCGCACCCCCTGTGTTGTCGAGGAAGTTGCAACGCAAGCAACAATGTGCAAAACCGAAACGGATAGGGAGACCACCCCCAGCGCACCCCCTTGTGGTGTCGAGGAAGTGGCACGCTTGCCACACTTTTCGAAACCGAAGCGGATGGGGAGACCACCCCCAGCGTGCCCCTGTGGCGTCTAGGAAATGGCACACCTGCCACGCTTCGCGAACCCGAGACGGATAGGGAGACCACCCCCAGCGCACCCCCTGTGGTGTCGAGGAAAAAGCAACGCCTGCCGCGCTGTCCAAAACCGAACCGGATAGGGAGACCACCCCCAGCGCAGCCCCTGTGGTGTCGAGGAACTGCCACGCCTGCCACGCTTTGCGAGCCCGAAGCGGATAGGGCAACCACCCCTAGCGCACCCCCTGTGGTGTCGAGGAAATGGCACGCCTGCCACGCTTGGCGGGCCCGAAACGGATAGGGAGACCACCCCGAGCGCACCCCCTGCGTTGTCGAGGAAGTGCAGCGCCTGCCACGCTTTGTGGGCCCGAAACGGATAGGGAGACCACCCCCAGGGCCCAGCGCACCCTCTGCGGCGTCGAGGAAGTGCAACGCCTGCCACGCTTTGCGAGCCCGAAATGAATCAGACCGCCCCCGGCGCACCCCCTGCGGCGTCGAGAAAGTGCCGCGCCTGCCGCGCACTGCGAGACTGGCGCGCGTAGAGGCCGCGCTCAGGGGCCACCCCTTGCGCACTCCCTCTGGCAACGAGAAAGCGCCGCGCCTGCGCTGCCCTGCGCCATGGCCCGCATAGAGCCCCTTGCCACGCAGTGCGGCGGAGGAGGGAAGGAGGGGGGGGAGGAGACGCGGCCGCGACGCGGCAGGGCAGAAAAACAAAACCCCGCGAAACGTGTGGGGAAGAAGAGGAGGGGAAGAGTGAGGTGCGAGTGTCGCGGGTGCGGCGCGGCAGAGAAAAATACCAGAACCCCACGAAACGCGCGGGGAAAAACCTGAGCCGGCAACCGGCCAGCACCCGCGCCGCGCCCCCCCCCCGCACCACGTCTGACACCCCGACCCTCCTGGATCCTCCTTGTGAATTTGTCGAGGTCCCCCACCCGACAAAAACCTGCGCCGGCACCCGGCCGCCACCCGCGCCGCGCCTTCCCACCGCGTCTGACACCCCCACCCGCCTGGATCCTCTTTCCGAGCTTGTCAAAGACTCCCCGCCCAACCAAACCTGCGCCGGCACCCGGCGAACGCCCGCGCCGCGCCCCCCCCGCCGCGTCTGACGCCCCCGCCCTGCTGGACCTTCTTTTTGAGCTTTCCAAAGACCTTCCATCCTACAAAACATTGCGCTCGTCCAGGAAGGTCCGCGCCATGGTCCGCATCGGCAGGCTCAGGTTCCCCGGCAGATCCGCTCTCGGTCTCCGTCTCCAGCTCGCCCAGGGCCGCGGCCTGCCCGGACAAGATGCGCTTGTAAGGGCAAGATGCGCTTGTAAGGGCCCGTGGACTCGTCGCTGATCACGAACTCGCACGCGCGCCGGGGCGGCGCGTTCGCGGGGGGCAGATTCCGGAGCTTCTCCTCGGTATAGCTCTGACCCAAGACAGCCTCGAGGCCTGGGCCTTCTGCCGGTAGCCCCCCCTGCCGCGCGGCCAGCGCGGCTTCCCCTGCCAGAGGCCCGGGGGCCGCAGCAGCAGAACGTTTTCCTCGGGAAGGCCCCGCAAAGGCTCCGGGATCTCGGCCAGCGCCCGATCGGGGCGGGGCGGGGCCGGTGGCAGCGCGTGCAGGACCGCGACAACGGCGCGAGGTCGGGCCGGCCCAAGCTTATCTGCGTCAGCTTTTCCGGGGTGCGCATGCCGCGGCGCTCGCAGACAAACCGACTCCCATGGTGGAGCCAGGCCGCCCCGGCCCACTCCGCGGGAGACACCCACAGCGCGCAGGCCTCCGGGTTCGCCAAGCCGTTCCCAGAGGATCTGTAGATCCCGGGTTGGGATCTATGATTTTGGGCGCCATCAACAGATCCTTTTACTTATGACAAGATAACAATATATCCTGTTTTGCTTGCATCATGCGAAAACGGGATCTATAAGTTATCTGTTCAGACAGTGTCATCGAAAATTACGCGTGTCGATGTATTGTCTGCACCAAACTCAAGATAATCATCGCGCGTGTCATGTTTGATACAGTTCTCTACGATCGCGGCACGATGCATCATGCGTCCACAGCTTGCTTGAATACCAATGCTTGTTGACGTAGCAGTTGCAGCAATCCGTGTTTGCGATTTGGATATCCTTACACGTGGAATTTGAATAGGAAGGTGAGCAGAACCTGCAAGACAACCACGGCATGCGCGTTGCTGCGAGCCATCTGTATGCGCATAGTGAGCTCATATATACACAGGCGCATTCTGCATGAGCCCTGAATCCGTTTACAGGATTCAGGGCTCATGCAGAATGCGTCTGCATGCGCGGACGCGGCAAACCAGCCAGCCCCGAGGACGGCCTCGGCCTTCGCATGCGCGCGTTGCGATCAGTTGCGGCAATCCCGAGGACTGCGCGCCTGTCCAGCAGTGAACCAAAGCCCAAGCAGTTCGTCGCTGGCTCGAACGTGGAGAAAAAAACGCTATGTCTGCCACGGGCGCCGCCATCCCACGATGGATAGCCAGCGCTAGTTCGAGCCGTCGCCGAGGAGGGGGAGGAGGAGGAGGAGGGGGGGGAGGAGGGAAAAGCAGGAGGAGGGGAGGAGGAGGGAGGGAGAGGGGGGGGAGAGCGAGGGCAGGGGCTTTTTATATAAAAATATCACAGGCTTTGCACGCGCGGGTTCGCGTGCGGAAGGTCGTACCACGCCCAGTTGTACCTGGGGGCGACAACATATTTATGTTTCGCGATGTGCGCATATGCGTTATGTTACGCAATAGTTTAGCCCTGGGGCTCCCGTTCTCGTCCAGCCACCCGAGGGTGGCGGTGACGGGCCTGTTGTCGTCGCATGGGCCGATCGCCACGCGCGCCCAGTGCGCGGGCGCGCGAGCCCGCCCAGAGGGCGGCATGTCCCGCAGGGACGCCTCCCACAAGTACAGCGGCAAGGGGTTCCGCGGGACATGCCACCCGCCATGCGCCCACCATGGTGGGCGTTCGGCGCCCCATGGCTGCGCGCGTGGGAGATCTGGCAGAGCTGCCAGATCCAGCTCCTCCTCCAGGCCAGGGGGTGCACCCAGGAGGTGCTCCGCATGCGCCGCGGCCGCGGCCGCGGGGTCTGCCGCGGGGCGCGGTCTATCCCCGTACCTCGCGTAGTTCATTGCGTTGAACACCGCGCGTGCAGAGGCGCGCGGGGAGTGGGCGAGCGGGGGGGGGGAGTCCGAGCGGAGGAGTAGGAGGGCAAGGAGGAAGAAGATGGAGAAGAGAAGGAAGAGGAAGAGGAGGGAGGAAGCGGCGGGCGACGACGATGAGGGGGAGGCCGAGGAGGACGACGACGAGGAAGAGAGACGCCGAGGATGAGGAGGAGGAAAAGGAGGAGGAGGAAGAGCGTGAGGGGGGCGCCGCCGATGACGACGCCGCCGACGCCGACGCCGACGCCGACGCCGACGCCGACGACGACGACGACGACGACGACGACGGCGACGACGACGACGACGACGACGACGACGACGAAGACTACGGTGGCGGCGGCGGCGATGGCGACGACGACGGCGGCGACGACGATTACAACCGCGACGACGGCGACGGGGAGGGTGAGATTTGGGTCGCCTCGGAAGCGCGGGCGGGCGATGTCTAGCATTTGTCAAGCATGACATCCAACTCCTCATCGGTGAGTCTTTTAAACTCACTGTGCGGCGGGCCAGGGCCCACGAGAGGCTGCGCGGGCATCGAGCTGCTCGAGCTCGAGCTCGCGCCGCTCGCTTTGAAAGGGGTACCCGATGGGGGATGGTTCCTTCGAATGCCAGTCGGTTTTGCCGCTGCCCTCCCCGCCCAACCCCTCGTCCTCGTCCTCCACCTCCTATCCCTCCTCCTCCTCCCCCTCCTCCTCCTTCTCTTCCTCCTCCTCCTCCTCCTCCTCCTCCTATTCTGCGTTGCCATCCTCTCGCATTATGTGAGGTCCCCCCCCCCCCCCCCCCCCCTTCTGATAGTAGAGGTGTTGCTGTGCCTGCCCGCCGAAACGATTGTCCACGCAGCTGTCGGCGCGCTCAGAGTATTAGCACGCTCGCGCAAGATCTCAGCCTGCACATTGTCCAATGCTGCTCGGGCTCGCTGGTTCGCTACCTCCACGCTGACATGATCATGCTCTGGCTGATAAGGCTTGGCGATCGGCTGGTTGGCTGTCGTGCTCTGCTTCGGCTCGTCGTCAGATTTGTCGTCGTCGTCGCCCGATGGCTGAATGTCTGGCCCCAGCTCCCGCTTCTTAGATGTAGATTCGCCGTCTGATGCTGGCGCCCTTCCGAATGCGTGGAGCGGCGGTGGAAGGGCTGGGAAGATGAGGAGAGGCGAATGAGGATGGGGAGGAGGAAGAGTAGGAGTAGGGGGGATACTTATATATATATATATATATATATATATATATATATATTGTGTATGTGCGCCCGCAGCCTGGACAATATATCAACCAGGGAATCTATCATCTCGCGCGTCACGTTTCCATGATCCGTAATGCCCATATAATCTTCTGGGGGGATGTGCATTTCTGACTAGGCTCCGCGGGCGAGAAGTGAAATCGCGACCCTTAGAATATACCTTCGAGCCGAGACCGACCCGATCCGAGGAGGCGAGGCCACTAGCCTTCGCTGAGCCCCCCACGTACAGATACACCAGAAACAATTCAAACGTCGACCCTCGTGGTCCGTGGTTTCGACCACGATGTAGCCAGAACGTCTAGCAGCGGGACCGCATGCAAATCACATGCAAAATCATCTGCAAACGATTTTGCATGTGAACTCGCCCGATCCCCTCTCGAATCCACGTGGCCCGTGCCGATGCGATGCACCCAGGCCCGCCGCGGATGGGCGCAGCTCTGAAAACTGGCGCTCAGACCGTCGGCCTCGGCTACTCGCCCCACCCCCTCCGAACTCAAGACGTGGGCCCGACAGAGACCGACGAAGACTACGCCAACGTGATCTTGTCGATCCAGAGCTGCGCACCCTAGACGAGGCTCATAAGCTGGCCTCTCGCCGAGCATCCACCGACAACAAATCGATTACAACAAGCGCAATCTTGTTGGCAAGCTCCTGTGGGTAAATCTTGGACGCCGCCATGGCGCCTTTCTGCCCTGTCACCCATGCTGTGCCAAAACCGCTGGGTCTCTTGGTGAAACTGCTGGGTCTCTTGGTGAGACCGCCTGAACTGGATGGCGTTCTCAAAACGCTGGCGGGCCCCCGCTGGGTCTTGGTGTGCAAAGGGGCCCTCTCGCCACCGAGTCGACGCGCAGCATCTGATTTGGATTTGAAAATGTGCGTAGACAGACCCTTTGCAGTGGACCATATTTCTAATATTGTCAGTGATGTGGATCCGTAAGCGCCAAGACTGGTTTTAACCACTCTGCAGCGGTCTTGAGAATGTCATCGGAGATGGTGACGACGTGGACGAATATCGAATTCAGAGGCTGGTCGATTGCCCACTTCACCCCCCGCGTGGCGGCCAGGAAGATCAGGAACGACCTGTGGCGATCGGCGCGCGCGAGCCGCGCGCGCGCCCCCCCTGGCCGATGGAAACATAAGAAAAACAATAGGTGTACACAATTGTTTTCAGGCCTCTCCCCATCCGCTTTATCATTCCTCTCCCGGCTCCTTCCCCTTGCCCTCCTCGTTCTTCCCTCCCCATCCCCCGTGCCGCCGCCCCTCTCCCCGCCCCCTGAGTGGATCGTCAATCGAGCGGCGCGCGTGGTACATGCACAGGTTCAACCACGTCGAACACTGGGGACTCAGCCAGAGAGTACCCGTCGGCAGAATTGCCGCAACGAGGAACATCACATACAACGTGCCAATTAAAGAACAACAATCTTGCCATCCAAACCGATCACGCTCGACACTACAAGCTCGGTAACCTTTGGACATCAAGCTGCGCGTTATACGAGCGCTACCAGCAAAAACTTCAACGCAAGCGAGGGTTCTGGGAATCAAACAAATATCCTTCTGGAGCCTCTCAGCGGCTCGCGACAGCATACGTGAACCGTGGCCATCAGTTCCAAGGTCGGGCATGCCGTCGTTCATCAATTCAACCGACGCTGCCGATGCCCATTGAAAAGCAACATCATGAGGGGGGTGACATCGGGAGCATCGCTGGGCGCCCCCATTGCCGCCCAAGGAGTACTATCGACCGACTCCTGATACCAGTGATTGTTTGCCACCAGCTGGAGCTGAAAGGTACTTCCCAGCGGAAAAGTACGATTGGAGATCAATCAGCTTGTGGACCCTGGAACCAAATGTCAATCGATGGCAGAACATGGCGATCGACGTCAAATTTCGTTTGAGGCTCTTGTCCGTATACGTGGCATGCAATTTGGGAACACCGTGCCAAGGGATCCTGAACGATTAGGGGGCGCCTCAAAAGGAAGTCTGCTGCCCACGTGCCGCCCCCCGCCCCTGCATCGAGAGCTCTCTGCCATCAGCGGCGCTCGACCTCCACATCCTGCTCAGCGCATGCCCCGTTGTCTTACCCCCCCCCCGCAACTCTATATGCCTCTCGATATGTATGAATATGCGTGGTTTTAACAACGATCTGCGTAGGGGAAATGCGAGAGGGGCCGCACTGACTCGTCAGGGAGTTGCCATGCCGATGCTACGCCATCGGCATTGTGGCTCAAAGTGCATGAGGCGCATTCGATGCAGGACCTCGCCGCCTCCCTGTCAGGGGTCCTGCAGTACGGGGCGCAGGCCATCGGCGCCTCCGTGGTCGCGCGCGCGGCGGCCCCGAGTTGTGGCGCCTGCGCGCCTCAGCTTGCCTGCCCTGCCATCCCCTCCTGCGTCTGCGCAGGCGCTGGCGGGCAGGTGCCCGAGCCGTCGTGCGCCGGCCTCATCGCGGCCTACGCGGTGGCCGCGCTGATCGTCGGCCTCACCGTCGGGGCTGCGGGGGGCGCCTGGGCGGCCAGCGGCCTGCGCGTGGCCGGGGCGCCAACGCCGGCGCCGGCGGCGGCGGGCAAGGTGCCGCAGACGGCCCTCTCGATTGAGGACGAGGCCCGTGAGCAGGCGGCGGCAGCGCGGGCTCGGAGGACGGGCTCCAGCGCGCAATGATGGCAGCGCCGACACATCCGCTGGAGCGGATGGGGGTGCAGCCCGGGGATTTCATCCTCATCCGCTACAACGTCGGCGGGCGCCGGCTGTGGCACGAGAGGCTCGTCCTGTGCCTCGCGGCGGCGGCCCCGTGGGGCGTGGGGATCCTCGCGCCCGATGGGGGCGCGTACGTGGAGATCGTGATCGGTGGCGCCGACATCGCAGAGTGCCTCGTGTGTGACAGGGGCGCGGCCGGTGGCGGAGCAGCTGCCCTCGGAGGCGATGCCACCTATCGCTTCAACGCGATCCCGCTCGGCCCGGTGGTCGCGCAGGGGGTGCAGGGCACCGCCGCGATGCTCGGGCTCGGGGTGCAGCCGGCGGTCGCGCCCAACACCGTCGGGCGGGCGATCCTGCCGGTGGCCGCTGACGCCGCAGGAGGAGCCGCGGCCGCGGCCGGCGGCGCGGGCGCCGCAGGAGGTGTGGCCGGGCTGGCTGCGGCCCTCGCAGGCGGGGGCATTGGCGCCGCCGCGGCCCCCGGCGGTGGGGCCCTGGTGGCCGCGCCGGCCGCCCTCGTGGGCCCGCCTGCCGGCGGCGCGCTGGTGGGTGCCGCCCCACAGCCTGGCGCCCCGGCGGCGGCAGCACCCGCGGCGCCGCCAGTCGCCGCGCATGTGGCCCCGGCGGCTGCAGCGCCTGCAGGCGCGCCTTTCATGGGCGCAGCCGCGGAGGCTCCCGGCGGCGACCTCAGGATCATGGCGGTGCAGACCGACATACGTGGGCAGCGTCATCGGCCCTTCTCAGAGGCTTCGCGTCTGCTGGTGGAGGTGCCTTTCGCGGACTGGCCTAATCATGGGCCACGCACGCTGTTGTGGGTGGTGCTCTTCATCTCGAGGGTCGCCGGGACGCCGCTCGCCTGGCACCAGAAGTTCCGCACGGACGGGAACCTGGACAATGACGAGCCTGGCGTTGGCAACCACGAGATGATGTGCCGGTTGCTTGAGATCGGGCTCTGCTACGACCAGCTTCACGGCTCGAACCTGGCCTCGATGGAGCTGGTCGCGCGGTCTATCCAGACTGAGAACGAGCGCCACAGGCATCGTTTCGAGAGCTCGGAGGATGCTGACCTGAACCACAACCTGATGATCGGGATGACCCACGGGCGTGGGCACGTGTGTGCGTGCCCGGCCTTGCGGGACCACGTCTCCGCCCAGCTGCAGAAGGAGGCGTCTATCGCCAAGGAGAGGAGGAGGGCTCGTGAGGAGCGGGCCCTCGCCGGCGGCGGCGCTGCTGGGTCTGGAGCTGGAGGAGGCGGCCGCGGCAAGAAGAAGAACAAGGGAGGCAAAGGCGGCGGCCGTGGCGATGCGGCCGCCGCGGGCGAATGATCGGCGATGAATGTGGCAGCCTGGGGGACCGGCAGGCTGCTCGCAGCAAGGACACCACCGGCCAGGCGGCCGCCTCTTGGCCGCCCGAGGCAGGGAGACAGCGTGACCTGTTCCCGATGCCACTTGTGGGCGGTGGCAGCGAGTGCGGCAAGCCCACGCTCAGTCGCCGCCCGCTACGTCGTCGCGCCGTTCGCCTTCACCACCTGCATCGGCTGAACGCTGCAATTTCTTCACTGAATTCGCTTTATGGTTGTCAAAGTGTTGTCGGGGACCCAGTCAACGAGAGCCAGCGGACAGCCATCCAGAACATGAACACCGCTCTACATCGGCTTGGTCGTCAGCCCGAGCAGTATGCGGAGACGCGTGAGTGCGAGGACGGAGCCCTCTCGGAGCTCCTCCAGGGCGTCGCCATCTACGGAGACGGCGCCTGCAACCCGTCAGTTCCGTACCGCCGAGAGCAGATCTCATGGCCATCTTCGAGCACGCCACCAGTGGAGCTGCCCACCATCCTGGGGCCCTCGGAGGCGGCGCGCCTGCGGGACTGGCGGAGCCAAATGCTGAGACCACCGAGGGAGGCAGAAGAGCTCATGGCCACGGCGTGCCCAAGGGGGGCGTACTGCGACCAGGGGCTAGTCGGCGACCCGCGGACCTGCGTTCAGTTCTTGGGCAAGCTCTACGGCAAGGGGATGGTTCACTTCTCCGCCGCCGTGGACGCCAAGGGAGCTGTCGGTGTGTTCTTCGCCCCGAAGAAGAGCGGGGCGCAACGAATCATCTTTGACACGCGTATCGCAAATTGTTTTTTCAAGGCGCCTCCGAAGACCAGATTGCCGACCGCTGCTGCCTGGAGCGCAGTGGAGGCCCCCGCGTCGGGGGTTTTCGTGGCGACGGCGGACTTGGAGTGTGCGTTCTACCACATGAAGCTGCCCAGCGGCATGGAAGAGTACTTCTCGCTGCCCGCCATCGACTCCACCTTCTTGCTGGAGGCCGGGCTCGACGACTTGCCTTTCGGGCCGGGAGTGATGGTGGCAGCTCGCGTGTTGGTGCTGCCGATGGGGTTCAGCTGGGCCCTTCATTGTGCCAAGATGTGGCCGCAGCCTGCCTGCTGCGGAGCGGCGTCGACCCGTCCAGCATCGTCGTGGACGGTCAGGTCGGCATCGCCCTCGGACCGTCGCGTCCGGTCGCAGCTGGCGCGTACGTCGACAACGTGGTCACCATCGGCACCAGCGCAGAGGTGGCAAACTCGTTGTGCATTCCCTCGTGCGGCGCTTTGAGGACGCCGGGCTCGTGGTTCACGAGATTGTCGAGGCGTCGGCCGACGCCCAGTTCTTGGGGCTGCAGCTGCACGCCGGGAAGGCGCTCACCGTGAAGGCCAAGAACGTCTGGCGGCTGCGGGCCGCGCTTGGTAGCCTCTTGCGGCGGAAGTGGGTCACTGGCTACGCGCTGCGGGCCGTCCTTGGGCACATCACCTGGATGAGCATGCTGCGGCGCGAGGCCCTGACGACCCTGCACGCCTGCTACGCTTTCGTCGAGGTGTTCGAGGGCCGCCCTGGCCGCCTGTGGGACTCAGCGGCGCGGGAGCTGATCACGGTCGCAACCTGTTGCCGATCCTGCCGGCGGACCTGACCGCCGGCTGGTGCAGCACTATCGCCTGCAGCGATGCCGCGCCAGGTGGGCTCGGTGTTGCGCGCCAGCGGCTGGAGGCCACGGTCGTCGCCAGCTGCGCCCGGTTTTCAGAGCGCTGGCGGTTCAAAGTCGCCGGGGCGCAGGCAGCTCGCGAGCGGTCCCTTGCTTGCGGATCTGCGTCGGAAAAGATGGCTGCCACCAAAAACGGATATCGTGCTGCTGACGCTGACCCTGATGCCGCCGAGACCCCGCTCAAGCACGTGGAGCCCTTCCCGAACTATATTGTGGCGTCCCTCGCGGACTCCATTCTGGATTCTGGCGGGGTGCTCGCCGAGGCGCCCGAGGAGGTCTCGGAGGACCCGGAGGGCTTCGCGGTGAGGTTCGAGGAGGTCCCAGCAGACATCACCGACTCCCCAGCATGGCGGCCCTCTGCGGCCGTCCAGGTCTCCGGCGGGGCCAACATCCTGTTCCTGGAAGGTGAAGGCCTGTGCTTGGCCTACCGTCATCTCTTGCGGGACTCGAGCAGCCTGGGGCAAAGGGTGATGATCATAGTCGACAATCTGCCGCTTGCTCTTGGGGTCGTGAAGGGCCGGGCCAAGAGCAAACACCTCCGCCGGTGCCTCGGACGGGTATGTGCTCTGTCAGTCGCCACCGGCTCGAAGCTGTACGTCAGGTGGGTCGCCTCAGAACGGAGCGCATCGGACCCAGTCAGCCGCGGGCGCTATGGCTGGTTCAGCGGGCGGCGCGTGCTGCGCGGGCCCGCGGTGGGCGCTCCTGCTGGCCGTCGCGGTGGTCGCCGCTGCGGGCCCCGTGGGCGCCGACGCGGCTCGGAAGTCACGCGTGCCCAGCACGGGGGCCGCCGTGGTGCAGCGGCAGAAGCTGGCTCAGCAGGCGCGGAGCTCGCGGCCGCTGCTGGCGGGGCTGACGCTACTGGAGACGCTGGCCATCCGCGCGAACACCGAGCGGAGCTACTTGCAGATGCTGAACAACTTCGTGCAGTGGTGCCAGCAGCACCGCCAGGACTGGAGGACGTACGAGGAGCTCGACCTGGTGCTGTCGAGCTACTTCTCGGACCACTACTTGCTGGGGACGGCGTGCAACATCGGGAGCCAGACGCTGGCGGCCATCGCGCACGTCACGCCCTCGCTGTTCAAGCAGACGGTATCCGTGCTCCCCCGGGCCTCGAGGGCCTCGGCCGCCTGGAAGCGCCGCGCGCCGGGCAAGACCCGGCTGCCGCTGCCGCGCCCTGCAGCCTACGCGATCGCGGGCTGGCTGATCAGCCACGGGCAGCTTGGGATGGCATGCTGGGTGGTCCTGGCCTTCGCAGCCTACCTGCGGCCAGCCGAGGCGCAGGGCCTGACGCGCGAGAGCCTAGTGCCGCCGGCCCCGGCAGCCGGCGCGGGGTACTCTTGCTGGGCCCTGCTGATGCATCCGCTGGAGCGCGGAGTGGCGGGAAAGACCGGGCACTACGACGACAGCGTGTTGATCGACCAGGCCCCTCTGTGGCCGGTGCTGGCGGCGATGCGGCTAGCGACGCCGCCCAGGGCCAGCCCGTGGAGCTTCTCGCTGGACGAGCTCACCGCGCAGTTCAGCAGTGCGCGCCAGGCTCTGAAGCTGTCGTCGCTGAGGCCCCACCTCCACAGCACAGCCTCCGCCATGGGGGAGCCTCGGACGACCTCCTGACGGGCCGCCGCAGCCCGCTCGAGGTGCAGCGCCGAGGCAGGTGGGCAGTGGCGTCGTCGATGCGGCGCTGCGGCGAGGAGGGCTCCCTGCTGGACGAGATGGCGCGGGTGAACGCGGATGTCTTCGCCTTCGGGGCCCTCGTCGAGGCGAACCTCAGCTCTCTCCTCGAGCACGGTTTCAGCAGGATGAGCCTGTGCGGCCAGGTGCCGGCGACTGTGCTGCCGACGCTGGGCCCAGTGGCTGCGGCGTCAGGCCGGCGGGGCCGCAAGCGGCCTGCCGCCCGCCGCTGACCGGGGCCTCGGGCGTCGCCGCCCCGGGCCCACCTCAGCGACCAGCAGCAGTGCCCAGCAGCACCGAGGACGGGGTGTGTAGCCGGCATCTCAAACGGCGCCTTCGGCGCGCTTTGCGTTCGCAGCGGACGCGGCGCGTGGTGCTGGAGCTCTTTGCTGGCTCGTCACACCTCACCGAGGCGGTCAGGCGGCGGGGGCTGCCTGCGCTGGACCTGGACCTGTGGCGGGGTCCAGCTGAGGACCACCTCAGCCGCGAGTTTCGTGCTGTCGTGAAGGGCTGGCTGGCAGGCCGGGTCGCTGGCGCCGTCTGGTTGGGCACCCCGTGCACTACCTGGACACAAGCGCTGCGACGGCCTTTGCGGACACGGGCGCGGCCGATGGGGCGGGCTGACCTCTTGCCTCACGAGGCCGCCAAAGTTCGCATGGGGAACCGAACTTTCCACTTATCTTGTGATGTGATCGAGCTTTGTCTGGAGCAGCGTATCCCAGTTTTCATTGAGAACCCGGCAGGCTCGCTGATATGGAAAGCGCGACGTCTGCAACGATTGCTTCAGCATCCGTCTTGCCAGCTGCTGACTTTCGACTGCTGTCAGTACGGCGCCCCCTGGCGTAAGCGGACATCGGTGGCTGCCTGGGACGCCGTCGACCTGTCCCGCCTTCAGCGCCGCTGCGCTGGCAGGCGAGGGATGTGCTCTCGTTCGAACAGACCTCACGTGATCCTCACCGGCCACGCCGGCGGTGTGCACCTCACGGCGCAGGCGGCTGCCTACCCTCCTCTCTTTTGTCGTGAGGTCGCTAAGCTCATTGAACACTCTATGCAAGTCCAGTCTCACAAGCATCTCGTAAACATCATAACGAGATAGATTCCTGCATCGTATACTTATTATTTCTGACGGCCTGCCGGCCAGGTTTCTCTCCGTCGGGATTTGGGAGTCAGTGGGTCCTGTTCGCTGTTTTCTGTCTGTGCGCTCGTGTGTCGACGCCCGGCCCAACATGAGACACGTGCGTCTGCCTGGCTCCGACCCACGCAGATAGGCCTTGCTCGTATGTGAAAACGTCCGGGGGGCGCTCTGTGTCTCGGATGGCTATCGCCACTCCGGCGCCCCCGCGCCTCCATCGTGCCGCGCCGTTCAAGAGCTGGCCCTCGGGAATGGAGGCGGGCTGCGTGGTTTTAACAACGATCTGCGTGGGGGGAATGCGAGAGGGGCCGCGCTGACTCGTCAGGGAGTTGCCATGCCGATGCTACGCCATCGGCATTGTGGCTCAAAGTGCACCCGCCCGCGTGCCACCCTGTCGAAGAACCTTTTCCGTGCCTTTGATGCCCCAATATGAGGGGAGTCAGTGGGTCCTGTTCGCTGTTTTCTGTCTGTACGCTCGTGTGTCGACGCCCGG
This sequence comes from Prorocentrum cordatum, assembly GCA_963575745.1. Lineage (NCBI taxonomy): Eukaryota > Dinophyceae > Prorocentrales > Prorocentraceae > Prorocentrum > Prorocentrum cordatum. The sequence goes on along the minus strand of CAUYUJ010016460.1, from coordinate 34,025 downwards.
CCCAACATGGGACACGTGCGTCTGCCTGGCTCCGACCCACACAGATAGGCCTTGCTCGTATGTGAAAACGTCCGGGGAGCGCTCTGTGTCTCGGATGGCTATCGCCACTCCGGCGCCCCCGCACCTCCATCGTGCCAGGCCGTTCAAGAGCTGGCCCTCGGGAGTGGAGGCGGGCTATATATATATATATATACTGCATGCGCCACATAGATTGCACCAAAGAGATCGGTCCACATACATCCTACCACATGGGTTGCAGCACGTAGATCGCGCCAAATAGATGGCACCACGTACACTCTGCACCACAGATGTTGCACAACATATATTGCGCCTCATTTATTTCAGGAGGTGAAACAAAACACGCAGACACAATGAATCGTCGCTTCCCCAGAATATGGGAAAGTATGGGAAGTGGGGGGGGGGGGAATGCAAAAAACCAGAACATATAGGAACATCTGGGGAATCTGATTATTTGTGTATATTTATTTGTGTGTCCTAGTTCCCCTTCATAATTGGACCACATGGAATGCACCACATATTTCACCACCTAGGTTGCACCACGCAGGTTGCACCGCGTCGATTGCACCACATAGCATGCTAGAAAACACGGTTTGGGGTCCACGCTGGTCTCTCTCTCTCTCTCTCTATATATATATATATGTATCTATATATACGTATATGTTTTTTTTGTCTCTCTCTCTCTCTCCCTCTCTCTTCTCTCTCTGTTGATGGTTTTTACTTGGACCAAGGGGCTACAGATTAGCATGTACAGTCAACACGCCTCCAAGATGCAGGCGAGCGCATCGCCTTGCATCTTCTCTGTACTGCGGCTCGAGCCTCCATCTGAAGGCTCAAGCTCAAGCCAAAGCGGGCGTCCCCGCCGTGGCTCCCGCGCGCCCGCGCCCGACGCGCGCCCTCGGCTCAAAGGAGCGGCCTCTGGCCGCGCCCTCACCCGTCTTGGGTGGCCCTCAAAGGGTCTTGCATTCGGCTCGGACCTACCCCGTGCTGCTGAGAAGCGCGCCTAGGTGCGAGCCTAGACTCGCATCCGAGCGAAACGCTCGGATAGGCACCCTGCCTGGAACCAGCCGCGCGGCCCACGCCGCTGCAGCCAGCCCCTCACTGCTGGCCATGTGCTGGCCGCCGTCCCTCGACAGACGGACGATGAGGTCCGCCTTCAAGCCGCTCACTGGCAGCTTCCGCCACCTGAGCTCCTCCTTGAGCTCTGCCACGGTGGCCTCAGCCAGCATCTTCCCGAAGTACTCCGAACCGAGGTCTCGCCCTTCGGCGACCCGCTCAGGCGCAGCTATCGCCGCTGCCCGAGAAACGACATGCCCCTCAGGCGCGTCCTTCGACGCCGCCTCGGGCCTCGCCGTGCCGTCGGCCTGCGGGGCAGCCCTCGCCGCTCCCGCTGGTGGGGCAGCACTCGCCGCCCTAGATGAGAAGAGCTGCACCGCCCCTCTCGTGCACACAACTGCGCCCTTGACCGCGAGCACCAGCACGATGATGAACACGATCATGGCGAGAACGATCGAGCCGATGTTCGACTCGACCTCGTCGTCAGCGGCCGTGGAGCACTGCTTGTCTCCGTGATCGGCCGCCTCCGTGAAAGTGACGCCCACGCCCGCGGCGAGCCCCTTGGTCAGAAGCCGCAGGTTGGACATCTCCAGCAACTTGAGCACCCGCTTGCCGTCCAGATGCTTGGTCCCCAAGTCGCTCCTGTTGCTCTCCGTGTCGACTCGCCCGAGCTGTAGCTCGCCGAGCCTGACTCGTTCCTGCACCCACAGGTCTCGTATCTGTAGATGCCGTACTTTGCCACTGCCGATCCGCGTCGCGATCGCCCTGCCTGCATTCGAGTCGCTGTGAACCTTCGACGCGACCTCGATGCCACACTGCTGGTAGAACTGCCGCATCATGATCGCACTCGCCGCGCCTCGGCCGATGGCGTAGAACTCGGCCTCTCCGCTGCTGAGCGCGACGACGGGCTGCGATGCCACCTGGGTCTCCAGGAGGTGGCTGCCAAAGAAGCCGTACACGGAGCTGGTCGATTTCCTCGTGATCTCATCCTCCGCCCAGTCCGAGTCCGTCTCGTAGAGAACCGCCTTGGGCATCTCCTGCTTCTCGTAGAACCACCCGAGCTCGCGCCGACCGTGGAGATACCGCACGCACCGCCTCAGCCTAAGCATGCTGATGACTGTGGGCTTCCCCATGTCCGTGAGGATCACCTTCACCGCGAACTGGATGTCCGGCCTGTCTACCGCCACGTAGTTGACGAGCCCCGCGACCTGCTGGTAGAGCTTCGCCTCGTCGTGCGGAAGTGGATCCAGCGCCTCCCGGACGCTCTTGCCCGTGGCCTTGCTCCCAGGCGTGTCCGCCGGCTTGCACTCCGTAAGGCCCAGCAGCTCCACGCACCTCGTCACGTGCTTCGTGTCGCCAATCCAGACGAACCCCTTGCCCGTCCACCTGATCTTGCGCTTGAGGTACGGGAGCTCACGGACGCCATCCGGCCCGACACGACCGATGCACTTGACGTCCATGCTCGCCATCAGCTGCTGGTCCAGGACATCCAGGGACTCCTCCTCGCCCTCGGTCAAGATGTCGTCACCGTGGATCGCCGAGGTCATGTCCAAGAGAGGCTCGTGGTACACGCCCGCCGCCACCGCGATGCGCGTCCAGTTGTTCTTCTTGAACACCCCGGCCACGTACTCCTGCCAGGCCTGTGCCGCCTTGCGCGTGCCGTACATGGCCTTCCGGAGCTGCCACACGTACCCGTCTCTCCTAAGTCCTGGAGGCGGGATGACGACGATCCACTCGTCGAGGTCGGCGTGGAAGAACGCCACGTGCACGTCATGCACCGAGAGATGCCTCCGACCCTTCTTCGTCGCCGCCAAGGAGACGATCGCCCTGACGATGGCGATCGGCGGCGTGCCCGCGTTGCAGTCCTCTCGGCCGTACGTGTTGATCTCCATGGCGACGCCTCGGGACCGGACGAAGGGGTTGCCGTCCTTGGTGCGCAGGTCCTCGACCCACTTGAAACGCACCACCTTGCCCCGGCTCTCGGCCACGCGGACCTCCTCGAAGACGCCGTGTCGCCGCATCTCCTCGATCTCGGCCTCGCGCCCGCGCCTGACCAGGTCCCTGGGGAGCTCCTTCCCGCTCCTCGCGTCGTACACGTGCTTCTCCGTGTCTGGCAGGACCGTGATCGCCGCCGGCTCGACGGGGCTGACCTCGAACATCCCGATCTCCAGCGGCTCGCAGCTCTCGATCTCCGTGACCGTCTCGAGCTCCTCGTGGGACTGCTGGTCCAGGCCTTCGTACGTGCAGGGATTGATCTCCACGAAGGCCCCGACTGCGAGCGACCCGACTGTGATCGCCGCTGTCTGGCGCGGCCTCTTCGCCGACGCCTCGCCCTGGTCGTCGCGAGGCGCCATGCTGGCATCCCCGGACGATCCTGGCCTGCCGTCTCCAGCCCCAGCCGCTGGCCCCGGCGCGGCTCCCGCCGCCGCCGGCGTCGGCGCAGCCCCCGCCGCTGCCGACGAGGGCGCGGCCTCCGCCGCTGCCCTGGCCATCTCCTCCTTGCGCAGCTCGTTCTCGATCCTCTTCCGGCACTCCTCGCTGTGCGATCCCATGCCTGTGACGCACCTCGGGCACATGGGGGTCCAGCCGTACTTGTCGATCAACGCCCTCGTGATGTACGTCGACCTCAGCCCTGCGCCTCCTGGCCCCGCGGGCTGCGCCGGCCCGACCATCGCTGGTGGCACCAGCGCCTCCGGGCCCGCAGCCGGTAAGGCCACCGGCGGTGGTGGAGGTGGCGGCATCAGCCGCTGCTGGTTCGGCTCCACCTGGGGCGCTCCCGTCGGCACGATGCCGATCTGTGGAGCCCGGTGCATGTCCCACGGCACCCCAGCGAACTTGTCCAGCTCCTCCAGCACGAACCGCTCGCCCTCTGGTCGCCGTCTCACCGTGCGCACCCTCGTCGTGCGCGTTGGACCCGCCACCAGGTGCTCGTCCGAAACCTCTGTCTTGCCCAGCCACACCGCCGCGTGCCACCGAGGCTGCAGCTTGGAGGTCGGCGTGGGGTCCCTCGCCCAAACGCACTCCGCGAAGTTGACGAGCTCGCCCCGATACGGTCTCCCCTTGAGCACCTCGTAGGTCGTCTTGCCGTTGCCGTGCACCGTGAAGCGGTTGAGCTGCCAGCCAGCGTGCCGAATGAGCCAAGGTAGAAGCCCATGCTCGGCTGGGAGCTCCCGCTTGTAGTTGTCGCCCACCGAGAACAGCAGCGCCCTGATCTGCTTGCCGAGCTCCTCGTTGGCGCGCTCCACTCCACCGACTCCTTGATGGTTAGCCCGCTGAGCTGACTCGATCATCGTGGGCGCCTTCCGCTGAGCCTTGATCTCCCTCGCCAGGGCCGTGATCGACGCCTCCTGGTCGTGCTTCAGCACGATGCGATCCAGCCCCCAGTTCTCAATGGTGGCGACCGCTGTCTTGACCATGTAGGCGTCGGTACCCTTCGGCCCCATGATGCCATGAATAGCTTGGGAGTTCATGTGCACCATGTTGAGGATGCTCAGCTGGCCCAGGAAGTAGTAGTCGATCTGGACCTCGTCGCCCGTGCGCTCGTGCCCGGCCTTGTAGTGCGGGTCGTCCGTGAACTTGGATCTGACGCACACCCAGCACCAGGACCTCGCCGGAATGTGCACCAGCTCGTGCGTCCTCTGCTCGGCCAGGCTTGGCTTCACCGGATCCTTCTTGACTCGAACTGGCACGGACTCCTCGAGCACTGCCTGCGCTGCCGGCTCGCTCGCCTCGGCCTGAGCGCGGGTCGCGGCAGCCCCTCCGCCGCCGCCGCCCTGGAGCGCGGCCCTCGCCGCTGCCCTGGACGCGGCTGATGCGCCGCCGGGCTCGCCTCCTGGCTCCTCGCCCCGCACCGGCATGACGAGCGAGTTCTTGACGCCTTCACCGTACCTGTCCATCTTGAGGTAGAACAAGTCGTTGCGCCTGACCAGCGGCACGGCGTCTGGGTCCGAGAACTCGATCGGCTTCGGGATCATGTAGCTCCCGCTCGGCGTGAACACCCACGACGTGCCCTTGTCGACCGCCTGCGACACGCCCAGCACCGGCCTCTTGACGTCGGCGACCTTGTAGTCCACCCCGATCTTGTGCCCGTCCTTCGCGTACGTGACGAAGCGCTCGCCGTGGCACGGGATGTCGTCGCCGCTCGCTCCGACCAGCCTGATGCGCTCGCTCAGGTCTCTGAGTGTCTCGTGGGCCCCGTGACTCGGCGGGCACACCGATCGCGCAGCACCCGAATCCACCATGACCCAGTGCTCATTGATACCGATGATCTCCTTGTTCTCGAACGTCTCGTGCTCGTCTGCTGCCCCTGGCTGGCTCAGCTGCTCGATCGGGCTGGCCCCGACCAAGAATGGCTGCCTCGGCTGCTCGTGCTCGTTTGCTGCCTCTGGCTGGCTCAGCTGCTCGGTTGGGCTGGCACCGACCAAGAATGGCTGCCTCTGCTGCGCGTGCTCGTTTGACGGCCCGCTCGAACGAAGGTGGATCGCTGTCGTCGCTGGTGCTGAGGGCGTCGCTGCTGCTCCACTCGATAACGACTCTTGCCCTTCTTCCAGCTCGATCGCGAGGCACCACAGTGGCTCTGCCCCGCTTTCGGTCGCGATCGCCATCACCGGTGCCGCGCTCCCCGCGGCGCTCGCCGCTGGTGGAGCTCCCGTCGGCTTCGACTCCTGCTCGACCGCGTTGGTGCCCTTCTTCTTCTTCTGCTCTGCGAGGAACTTCCTGCACTCGCTCTTGACGTGACCGGTCTTGTGGCAGTGGAAGCACCGTTTCTCGGCCCTGTCCTTGGCCGCCTGGCTCCTCTGGTCCGTGGAGTTGTCGCCGCCCTTGCCCTTCCTGCCTTTGCCTTCCTTGCCCTTCTTTCCTTTGCCCTTGTCGCGCTCGCGCCTCGCCTTCTCCACCGCGCTCGTGTCCATCGGAACTGGTGGCGGCACTGCTGAGATGGCGCTCCTCGTCGAGATCACCATGTGCACCTCGTTGCGCATGAGCTCCCACGTGACTAGCCTCGACGCGTTGTGGACCAGGTGCGCTCGAAGAGCTTCGTCCTGAATCCCCCGCTGAAGGATCGCCATCTTGATCCTGTCCCCAATCCTCTCGTGGCTCTGGCTCTCGTACTTCGTGACCTTGAAGTCGAAGTCCGCCAGCATCCCCACGATGTTGTCCTCTGGGAACTGGAACGCGATCAGCTCTTGCAGCAGTCCTGCGTGGCGACCGGGTCTGTCGGGCTCGTACATGTCTTGTAGTGTCCTCCAAGCCCGATACCCTTCTCCGACGCCGACTGGCTTGATGAGCTGGAGTGCAGCTCCTTCCAGCAGCAGGACGAGGATGAAGTACAGCTGACGACTGCGCTGACTCGCTCCTTCCTCCAGGAGCCTCGCGTTCCTCACCTCCTCCAGCGGGAACGTCATGGCCGCCGTCAGCTCGTTGGCCATCTGCTCGTCGAGAGCCCCGAGGTATGCGAGCATCTTGAAGCTCCACCCTGGCCACTCGTCCTCGCTGCCTCCGAACGCCTTCGGCTTCGCCAGAAGCCGAGTGTCCACTAGATCCTGTGGCGCAGCCCTCGCCGCTGCCACGGGCCTGCTCGCCGCGGCGCCTGCGCTCGCTGCTGCTGACTCCGCCGCCAGGGCGCGCTCCTCTGCAGCCTGCACCCGTTGTTCGGCAGCCTGCAACGCTCCCTCGAGCGCCTGGAAGCGTCGCTCGATCTCTTCCATACTTCAGATCGAGCTTCTCGTCGAACTTCCTGCTCCTCAGGATGTCTGCCTTGTTCGACCTTGAGCCTCGCTTCGTCTTCTTCTTCTTCGGCGGCGTGCTGGGCTAAGAAGGGCCGGCTGGCGCGGCCCCCGCCGCTGCCAGCCGCCAGGGCGCGGCCCTCGCCGCTGCCCTATTGCTGGCGCGCGCGCGCGCCGCGGGTGGCTGGAAGGGAAGCGGCGGCGGGAACGAACCCACGCCGCTCCGCTACCATGTTGATGGTTTTTACTTGGACCAAGGGGCTACAGATTAGCATGTACAGTCAACACTCTCCCTCTCTCTCTCTATATATATATACACGTATGAGTGGGCGCCCTGGGGGCCAGGACCTGTGCCTCTGTGTGGCATGGGCGGCCAAGCGAGCCTCCACCTGCCAAAAGAGCTCTCAAGGGGGGCCTGAGGCTACCAGAAAGGGGTCCTCAAGGGGGCCAGCAAGCACTACAGCGCTCCCAGCACGCTTACCACTGCTTCGAGACGGCTCACGTGGCCCTCAATGCGCCCCAAGCGAGCTTCAGCTGATCCCTGACAGAGGCCCCAGGTGCGAAAATCCTTAATTTCCAATGTTTTTCAAGGATTTTCGTGTGGTCGCCTGCTCCGCTGCCCGAAACCCGGAGACGGCACAAGAGGCAAGAGGGCGCCAAGACGGCCCAAGAGGCGCCCAAAATGTTTCCAAAATCGCCCCAGAGTGCTCCAGGGGGGCCCTCAACTAAGTTCGGACACGCCACAAGGGCCCTGAATGAGGACCACAGGACCTTAGAACTCATTGCTCCGATGCGGGCCTCCTTGGCGCACCAAGAGAGCTTCGAGCGGATCCCCGAGAGAGGCTCCAGGGGCAGTAATCGTTGGTCTCCCACGGCTTTCAAGGCTCTCTCTTGTTGTCGCAGGCTCCGCTGCTCGACGCGCGGAGACGGCGCAGGAGGCGTCCAACAGGGCTCCAAGACGCCCCAAGACCCAAGAGGGCGCCAAGACGGCCCACGAGGCGCCCAGAATCGCCCAAGCGGGCTCCAGGTTTACCAGCCTCGAACGTATCCCTATCCCTAAGATTGACACGCCCTCACACGAGGCGTGCACGAGGGCCCCAACGCGCCCCAGGGCGGCCCCAAATCGGCCCAAGAGACGCCCAAGATGGCTCACGAGGGCTCAAGGCGGCTCTCCAAATGAGCCTGGACACGCCAAGAGGGCGGTAAAGATGGCCCGCAGGGTTCCAAAACGGCTCCAGCTTTCCCACCAAATATTCCATGCTGACCACGAGGCGTTCAAGATGCTCCAGGGAGGCTCCAAACTGCCCTCCGCGAGAGCTGCAATGAGGAAAAATGAATGATGTTCTGTCGTTTTCAATGCTTCTGTAATTGGTCGTCTGCTTCGCTTCCCGACGTGCGGGGGCGGACCAGGAGGCATCCACGAGAGAGCCCCCGCACACGCAAGAAGGCGCACCTCGAGCCTCGGCACTCCAAAAGGGGGTCCCACACGCGCCCGGGGAGCCCTCATCGGGTTCTGGGAGAGCCTTCCGGGAACGCGGTGCTCGTCGCCCCTCCTCGGACCAGGAGGTTCTCCAGCATCTCGCCCCTGCTCACGCACCGTAGGAGTTCAATTCTCACGGAGGTGACGAGGCGCACCATAGTTTTCCACATTCGTGATCCGTCTGCCCCCCTCTCGCCTCTCTTGTCTCCTCCAACTCCACACAGGCGCTGAATCGCCGTGCGTATGTTGCAGCCTGTTCCCGGTCCTCTCAGAGGGCCAGCGCGCTACAGGCGCGCCTGCCTCCACTGCAGGGACGCCGGCCCTTCCCGGCGACGGCAGCTTCATTCGTTCGTTCGTTCGTTCGTTCGTTCGCGTACCGTCTGGTGCAAGGCGTACTTGACTTGACTTGACGCGACAGACCGAAAGGGGCTCGCAGAGGCAGCCCCAGGGGCCCCCACACGGGCGCGCTGTCAGGTTCCCATGGAGCCTTCGGGGAACCTTGGGAGCAGGAAGTTCTCTAGCATCTCTTCTTGTTGCCCCTCGGAGCCCTCCAGGAAAGTGGCCTTGTCAGCCGGTCCGAGGAAGACACGGCGAGGAGGATGCCTGCCAAGCTGCACGTATCTTTTGGCATCCTGGGGTTCTCTTCTGGCATCCTGGGGTTCATATCTCTTCTCTGCGAGTCCGGCGTCAACTATAATCTAGGCGCGCGCGCACAGTGCCGTTTTTAATACATGCTCCGCGTGCGGATCATGTATTAAGAATGCCGGGATTTAGTACTACAAATTATCCCAGTGCGACCCTACCTAGGAGTTGGATTCCCTAGGAAAACAGCATTAGTAGTAACAGTAAAACTAAGCAACAACTAAGCTAACACTAAGCTAACACTAAGCTAAATCTAAGCTAAAGCTAAGCTAAATCTAAGCTAAAGCTAAGCTAAAGCTAAGCGAAAGCTAAGCGAAAGCTAAGCGACAGCTAAGCTAAAGCTAAGCTAAAGCTAGGCTAAAGCTAAGCTAAAGCTAAGCTAAAGCTAAACTAAAACTAAGCTAAAGCTAATAATGCTGCGATATACTATGCTACGCTATGCTATGCTATGTTATGCTGCGCTGTGCTTTGCTATGCTGGGCTATGCTATGATATACTAAGCTAGGCTAAGCTACAGCTACGCGAAGCTAAGATGAAGCTAAGCTAAGCTAAGTTAAGCTAGGCTAAGCTAAGATGAGATCAGAAAAGCTAAGCTAAGGGGGCGCAAATGGGGGAACCGCGGGGCGGATACTGGGGGAACCTCCTGGGGCGGGGTCCACTGCCCGGTCCTTTAAGCACACCGAGTAAGAACCCTTCTAGGCAGAGCCTAGGTAGGGAACAACGATGAGTTCTTGCACAACTTTTATTCACATATTAGTCATGCGTTACAAATCCTACATCTTAAAAAAACACCTTATGTATTAAACAAACTGCCCTGTAGGGCGCGCGTAGTTCTAGTGCGTATATGTATGTATGTATGTGTATGGGCAGGCGCAGAGCGCGCGCCCCTCTCGCCGAAGCGGGAGGCATCGCTTCGAGTGCGCGAGGCGCTATTTCATACCGAATGTTTACACCGCGAGTGTACGTTGTAAAGATCGGGGGCGGAAGAGAGGGGGGTGCTGACTAGGGGGGGGTGGATATCATGGCGGGGGCCATGATATTTCCCCAGATTTCATGGCGCCTCTTCTCGTTTCAGTACGTCCCTGGCCCCCTCCGCTGGGCCGCGCACATGCCGCCGGTCATGATCTGCACCCCCCCCTCTTGGACACCCCCCTCTTGGCCGCTCCCGAAAAGACAGTGCGTAGATACATTTTGTGAATCTGCACCGTTCGTGCGCATCGTGTGTGCAAGCCGCACAACGACACCGCAGGTACACCGAACGTGCGCACTGTGAAGAAGCACCGTGAGTACGCACCGCAAATGCACACAGTATATACACACACACACCGCAAGTACGCCGTGAATATTTACAGTGTGTACGCACCGTAGGTACTCACTGTGAATATTCATCGTGAGAAAGGACGACACTGTGCACTTACAGCCTTCCCGTTGTTGTACATTTACAGCTTACCATAGGCGCCCGCGCCTGCAATGGACACAGCAGGTGCGTGTGGGGACTTTACAGGCGGCGGGGAATGATCCAGATCGGCTGCGACCTCTTGCATGCAGCCCCATCTGACTGGCCGAAGGCCGTCGAAGAATGCTACCGATAGTTCATCCCCTCCCCCTCCTCCCATTCCTCCCTCCTTGCCCCTCCCCCCCCTTCTCCTTTTTTCTCGAATTTCCTCGAGTAAAGTTGCAGCTCTCCCTCGTGCAGCACCGGAACGAAGGGTCCAGCGCTGGATCCCAGAGGCATCTTGTTGGTTTGGCGCTTTCACGAATATCCCTTTGCATGTCTTTTCATTACCAGCCTCGAACGTATCCCTATCCCTAAGATTGTCACGCCAAAAGGCGATGACAATCTTAGGGATTCGCCCTCAAAAAATAAGGGAATCCCTAAGATTGGCATCGTGATGAGGAGGTGCCCAGCATAGGGATAGGGATATGTTCCAGGCTGGTAATTTCAGGTATGTCTTCAGGATTTTTTTTTCCGCCGATGCGTCGTCTCGGCGGGTCTCTTGTTCTTGCTTGCTTGCCTACCGTCCTTGGGGGGCTGCGGACCGCGAAGCTGTAGCCGATTTCGAGGGCTGCTGGGGGGCCTCCTAAGCACGGTGCCGTGCAGATAGGAGTGGGACCTCGCCGCCCGCGTTGGCTGCGAATTGCGACACCGTCGCCATTTTCGTAGATCAGAGCGGGACCTTGCTATCCTTGGGGGGGCTGCGAACTGTGAAATTGCCGCCACCTTCGTGGGCTTTTTTGGCGGACGAACTCAGTGCGGTGTTGCGCACATCACAGGGGGACCTCGCCATCCTTAGCTGGCCTCACTCTTCGTCCGTCTGCGCCTGTCCGATGTGTCGTGCAACGCGCGCGTGTATATTATATAACTTGCACAACGCATGGCGGTTTCTGCGTCATCAGCATCCATGCGAACTTGGACCACCTAGTCTTGTCACTTGAAGCAAATGGTTTTGGTACGTCGCAAGACAGAGTGTAAGGACACTCTGGCAACCTGATCTTTGAGATCAATGAGTGTGCGTGCACGGTGTCGTCTGACGGGGATGAGCAGGGGAGCCGATGCTGGTTCGGCTGGGTGGTGTGATATCGTACACAGAAGTGAGTGACGCGCGCTGAAATACAGCAGATGGAATGCTATAACCATGGGCGCGGGGGCGTGTTCGGATTGAAGTTTTTCCTTGAACAAGTCCATGTGTCGGGGGTGGACAGAACCCCCAACAGTGACACGTCGATTAGTGGATTGTCCGTTTTCGGTTCTCGAGAGGGCGCCGCGGCCGCTCTTTTCCAGGCTCGCGCCCGCCAGGTTTGGGCCTCAGGTCGTTTTCACTAAACCACGTTTTGCTAAAGGGGGGTCTGTCCATCCCCGACTGTGTTGCATGCGGCAGCGCTCGCCGGCGGTGCGTGGGCGCCCCTGCAGCCGAAGCTGCAGCAAACCCCGCCAATCGGGGCACGGGCCGCCCGCGGGGCGCGCCCGCCGGCCGAAGAGCCGGAAGCGCGGCCAGCGCCGGGGGGCGCTCGCGGGGCGTGTGGCTGGCTGTGCGGGCGCCCGCCGTGCGAAGGCCCGAAGCGCCAGCCGGTTGTTCGATGAGTGATGCGGTGCCGCGAAGGGTATCGGCCACGCGCAGAGGGGGGTGAGGGGAGGGGGGAGGGCTGCTTAGAAGCACCCCCGCTCCCTGGAAGGCGCGGGCCTTATCTGTAGATGCAAGGCCGGCGCCTTCTGAGAAGCAGCCTCCTTCTAGGAAGCCCTCCCCCCTCCTTCCACCCCCTTGTGCGCGCCGCCAAGGGTAGGCGTGTTTTCAGGTGTGGTTGTGCCGATGGGCGCGGGCCCCCGCCCCCCCCTCCGCCCCCTCTCCCCCCCCTCCATGGAGTGGAGACCCCTGCCACGGAGCACCCTGCTTGCCTCCAGGGTGCCCCCGGGTTTTTGGGCCTCGACGGCTCTGCGATGGGAGGCGTGGCGTTCCCGCGCCAGAAATCGAGGGACGTCCTGGGGTCTCGTGGTTGGGTTTCCTGTGGAAGGTTTCTCATGGACTGGCCTCCACTGTACAGTTGGGGCCCTGAAGAAGGAGCCCTTTCTGTTGGGGAGGGGCTCCGTGTTCCTTAGTTGCTTTACAGTACTCCTTGGGTTTTCCCGGGGTATTCCATGGAACATCGGAGTTTAAATTTATGGGCAAAGGGGGCCTCGTTCCTTATTTCTCGTTCCTTAGGTCAACTCCCCGACTGTAGACCAGATCTTGGCTGCTTCTGGCGGCTGCTCTTGGCGACCGGCCGGGACCGCCGCCCCCAGTCGGCTCGCGCCGGTGGTAAGAGCAGATCGACGAAGCACCAGCCCAGACCCAGACAACCCCCCCCCAGGGCTCCTTTCGATTCCCCCGATTCGATTCGATTCGACTTCGATGGCCTCCGATTCCGATTCGATTCGCCTCGAGTTTCTGCTTCGGGTTCCGACTTCTCACTGGAGGCAGACTAGCCCGCCGATGTCCGCCGATTCGACTTATTCCCGACTCGGCTGCCAGATTCCGCCGATCCGATTCATGTCGATCGCCGATCCGATTCATCGATTTGATTCTGGGATCTCCTGCCCCCCTCGCCCACCCTTCGACCAAAGTGTGAAACCCAGACGGAAAAACTCCGACTCGTGCAAGCTCTGCTTGGGGAATGCAGTCGTTGGGAGGGGAAAAACACACAGACACAATTCATCGTCGACTCCCAGGAAAATATGGGAAAATATGGGAAATGCGGGGGAAGACAGAAACCAAGTTTTTTTTTTTTTTTTGTTTTTTTTTTTTGTTTATTATTATTATTATTATTATTATTATTATTATATATATACATATATATATATTTCTGTGTATTTATTTGTGTGTCCTGGGGCCCCTTCAAGTCGTTGGAGGTCTGGGATCTTCTCCCGTGGCGGCCTGCCAGCACGCAGCAGCAGGGGCACTAATTAGGGAAGCGTCGGACTCGAGCTTGCCAGGCTTGTGTTGCGGAAGTCGATTCTATTGGAGAGGAAGCATGCTGCCACATACTTTCCAGATGCCTAACACATGTTTCAAGCATGTGGTGAATCTGTAAGAACATGTTTGGCACGTTTTTTATAACATGCTTCTACACATCTTAGACATACCTTTCGTTCAATGATAGGATTGGTAGAGTGTCCATGTTCATGGCATTCACAAGGCTTGTGTATGGTCCTTCATGAGTTTGATGGTCCATTCTTCTTGGTAATTATGTTTGCAGTGAGAGTTCGCGTAACATTCAAGAGTAGATCGGGCCATTTTTCTGACGGCTCCGCCAGGCAAGGGCGAACCCCCCTAAGCTCGAGTCTTACGTCTGTGCGAAGCTGGTAGGAAGTAGATGGCGGCAAACCGAGGACCTCTACCGCGCTGGCATCTCAGCGAACGCCATCCACGGAGACAAGGGCCAGCGCGAGAGGGACCAGGCCCGCTTGAGCAAGACGATAGTGCGGAACGGGAGGGAAAATGTAGTGGCAGGCCCGCATGAGCAAGACGAGAGTGCGGAGTGGGAGGGATACCACAGTGTAAGAGGAGGAGCAACACCAGGGGGATGACAGAGATGAGGAGGATGTTGAATTGGATTGAGCAGGCGGAGGGG